>VMBQ01003536.1:0-40890 GCA_007657795.1 Dreissena rostriformis | reverse complement strand
TAAGAAAAGTGTTAAGACTGAGGTTGAAAACTACAGACCGGTTTCGGTCTTAAGTATCATCTCAAAGATCCTTGAAAGAGTAATTTATGACCAAGTTGAAGGTTACTTGAATGACAAAAAGCTTCTGTATAGCTATCAATCAGGATTTAGGCGTGGCTACTCTACAGACACCTGCCTTACCCATTTATCTGATTATATTCGTTTTAAGATGGATGAAGGTAAGATGGTTGGTATGGTATTGTTAGACCTACAGAAGGCCTTCGATACCGTCAATCATAGTATTTTAATCATGAAACTTGAGGCTATTGGTCTCCATAGTGACGCAGTCAGGTGGTTCACCTCCTATCTCTCCGATCGCCATCAGGTTGTTGACGTATCGGGTACTATGTCCTCCGAGGCCTCCATCTCATGTGGTGTTCCTCAGGGCTCCATTTTAGGTCCCCTTTTATTTTTAATTTATGTGAATGATATGGCCGCTGTGGTAAGAAATAAAATTTTACTTTATGCTGATGATACTGGCATCTTGGTAGCTGGTAAACACATTTCAGAAATTGAATCCATTCTTTCTAGCGATCTCGAACTTATAAGTGAGTGGTTAGTGGACAATAAACTTTCCCTACATCTTGGTAAAACAGAATCTATATTGTTTGGCTCAAAGCCCAAACTAAGGTCAAATCCTCAGTTAAATGTCTCTTGCAATGATGTGTCAATTACTCCATCAAGTTCTGTAAAGTACCAAGGTGCTATATTGGACCAGTGCCTGTCTGGTGAAACCATTACTAGGTCAATTATTACAAAGGCAAACTCCAGGTTAAAGTTCCTATACAGAAATAGTAAGTTCTTAACATTGCACACCAGAAAACTCCTTGTCATGTCCCTTATACAGTGCCACTTTGACTATGCCTGCTCTTTTTGGTACCCTGGTCTTATTCAGTCACTTAAAAATAGGCTACAAACTACACAAACCAAGCTGATAAGGTTTGTTCTGAATATGGATAACAGATCACATGTTGGTTAAGAACAGTTTTCATATTTACGTTGGCTGCTTGTTTCAAAAAGTGCAGATCAGATCATACTATGTCATGTACATAAGGTTAAAAATAGCCTTGCACCAGAGTATATGGGTGAGCATTTTAAGCCAGTGTCTGGCGTGCATAATCGTTGTACTATGTCTAATATGGTAGCTCAGCCAGATTCTGATCATTTTTTACTGAAAATTTTACATTTGAAGATATTTCATCAAAAATCATTTTTACAGTCTTAATAGATTTGAGTAGTATAATGTTTAGTATGAATTTTATATTCTGTTAAAAACTGTGATACATTTTTAAGTTTTTTGATAATTATGATGCAAGGATCTCATAGTTATTCTTAATCTTTTAGTGTGCTACAAAGTGTGTTTATTAACTTAATATGCAGTGTGATATTTTCGTAAGCAACTTCTGTGATATAATGAACATGTGATTAAATTTGTTCAAGCTTAATCAGTAATATACTGGATATATTAAACAGTACATATTTGAAACATATAAATTATTAAATATCTAATACATGACTGTTTCATTGTTACTGCCACCAATATCAAGGACCACAATGGAAATAAGTGAAAATCATTTTTCTCTTTTTTGTGTTATCCTTGGTGTTGTGTGTGCATTCCATGGTTTACTATGTATATTGCTGTGATAATATATTTTATGTTGTCTGCATTATGTAGTAACTATGTTAGGTTCACATTTTTACCAAATAAAATCAATCGAAATCAATCAATGCTTAATAAAAGAAACAGCTATTTACACATTGACACATTAAAACAAGTCAAACCGTTGATTGTATTCATAATATGACGCAGCATTGTACGTTCTCGCATTTCAACGAGACCGCAACTGACACATGATCTTCCTATTTTGAAATGCGGTCAAAAGATAATAAGAAGATTACATTTGAGCCTCGCTCTATGAAAAGGGGGTTTAATACATGTGCGTAAAGTGTCGTCCCAGATTAGCCCGTACAGTCCGCACAGGCTAATCAGGGTCGACACATTCCGCCTAAAGTGGATTTTTGCTACGAAGAGACTTTCTTAAAATGAAAAATATCTTAAAAGCGGGAAGTGTCGAACCTGATTAGCCTGTGTGGACTGCACAGGCATTTCTGGGATGACACTTTACGCACATGCATTAAACCATCTTTTCAAAGAGAGCGACTCATTAACTTAAGCATTCGTAATGAATCAACACTGGAAAAAATAGGATGAATTTTATTTAACATTGAACAGCATAATCGATTTGTTTTGTTGTTACACATCTGGTATCATTTCACCGGCGAGGGGTCTTCGACAAGTTCCCATATAACCTATTTAGAGAAATAAGAGATACGGTTAGGCGGAACAGGTAATATTTGACTTTCAAACTTAATTAAGTGTTCATTTCACAGATAGGATTGCGCTAGGGATGAAAACTGCATTACTTTAATTGTAGTTATTTAAGTGGAGATGTAAATTGAGTATCATCGGGTCATTAAAACAAATGATGGCGAAAAATAAACGGACTTTAAATTAAATCATGACACAATCATCATTAGATACATAATCATTACCTTTTTATTAATCATCTTTTCCTACTCATTCATTAGCATCATTTTCAATACCGAGGGAGTCTAGGGGGTCAGTTGGACATGCCCCCACTGAATATTTTGTTTAATTAGTAAATATATTTGTTTTATCATGTCAAGCACGTATATTATATGTTGATTGTTATTATTAGTGCTGGTAGTAGTGTAACAGCGAACAGGAAGTAACGGCCATATGATGCCAGCGGTGCTCAAACCAGCCTACGAATCCGCACAGGTCAGGGGCGGAGACGCAGGCTAATCTGGAGATACGCTGGCCGCATGTAGAATAAGATCCGTTTTCGCATGACATGGGTCATGTAACGTTATATGCAAAACTATGCCTCAAGTTTTCTAAAAACAAAATTCGCAACAAGCATTATTCTGCAATATGATTTATTAAAGATTGTTATGTATGAATTATTTTGGTAAGTCAGGTACTCACAATTGACATCTCGCCTGGACGATGATCGCTCCGCCCACTTAATCACGTGGCCTAGCAGATAAGAAACCTAAACAAGTTAACACCAAAATGGCTTCTTTTCCTATAGAATGCATATAGATTGCGCGATATTCCGGACGATTTTTATGGACCTTTTATTAATGATATTAAACATTGCTTATGGGACATTTATCAATCACTATAATTGAAAGTGCAAAACAGCCAAATTACTGTGGTCATTGTCTGATATAAAAAATTATAATTAGCGTTGTATGAAGGGGTTTTCGGTAAGGCTAGTTAATAAAGCTACCAGTGTCAGCGCAGGTACTGACGTCCCCAAAGTAACCGCGTTAATTGGTTATATCAGTAATAAATAACTCTTATAGAATGGCATTTATCGATACGTTCTCATTAAAATAGTATCATAAAATGGTTTCCACTTGTTTCTGACACAAAACAAAACACGATTTATAACGCGGATTTTGTTAAGTTTCGCAAAATGGGTACCAATATTCCCTATTATTTTACATACACACGTGAAATAATTCATACTTAATAATGTTAATATGACATTTCCAGTTTTTGAAATAACTTAATGTTCTATAACTTTAAGGGGGATCTCGGTAATTCTACACATTGAAGCTTCCACTCGCATTTGTCAAGACCGCATTTCCGCGGTGGAAATGGTATACATTTAATTAATCTAACTTATCTTTTTGGATACCGAATGTCCGAGTTACATAAACCATATTAACACCGTTTAACATATTTAATTTCCGTTTTTTTTTCGAACAAAATAAACGAAACTCGTTGGAAAAAATGAGAACTAGGCATTCGATATCCAAGTGTGGATTAAAAGCGTTAATTAGTGACACCACATGTCTGCACACGTGTAGATACCGTTATTTAGATAAGATATCACGTGTCACCTTCAAATAACATGTATAATGACAATCAAGTGCATTACTTTAAGAGTAATAAAACACAGCATGCATTAGGCTTCATGCTGAGTTTTATTACTCTTAAAGTAATGCAGATGAACCTTGCTTCTATTACTCACCTAATAACTGATAAAACTATATAAAAAAAACAAACTATTATGTGATGATCAGATCGATAACATAAACTATTTAATTCTGCTAATATATTCGATAATAACATATTTTAATTGTCGTTGACAGTGTTGACGTTCAGTTGTTCGTGGGTACGACCACATGCATTTATCCATTTCTTACACTTCTCAAAATCCTTTTTCGGCTTTAAAAACGGTATAAATGCAATGTCAACAACTATTTTTTCTGGATATCGATTGCCCGAGTTACACAATCCCAATTGACACCGTTTAGCTATATTTAATATACGTTTTTAAAGAGGAAAACAAACGAAACGCGTTGAAAAATGTGAATATCTACATTCAGCGTGTCTAGACAACGGCGGACAGCTCGTTGGTAACTGAGGCGCCCGATTTATCGATGGCTGATTGGTCGATCGATATTTAGATAAGGATTTGATTGACAGTTGGCGAGATGTAAATTGAACTATCATTCCACACTTTTAAATTCGTCAACGTTTGGTGATGTCTCAAGCATTGAATTACTCTGAATATCAATTCTTAAGAGGAGAGTGACCATAGGTCGAAAAGGTCGCCCTGGCGTAGTGGATATGAAGTCCGCCTAGCAATCGGGAGGTCACGGGTTCGATCCCTACAGTGGGGGCGTTCTTTACAAAGACGCCAAGTACTGTTTCTAGTCACAGGAAACGGACTCAAGAGCGTTTCAAATAAGCATTAGGCTATCGATGCAATCGAGCTAAAATGAATTGGTTTAAACTAAAGGTCGAACACGTCCATTGATTTCAAATGGGCCAATCAGGATCAGTGGCATTAAATGTAATGTATAAGATACAATATAAGATCGCGAAATACATTAAACTTATCCCGTAATTCGTTCGAGTTTAGAAAACCCCATTAATCACCCCGGTACAAACAACGCTGGTCAATTATACCAACCGATGGCAGCTCAATGTAAATAATAACGGTTATTACGGTGTGTGATTTTGAAAGGGTTATAAATGGGTCAGCTTTATTTGTACCAGCAGATTAATGGATTTTGCAAAAGGTTGCTTTTCCAGGATACATATACAGGGACCAAATCTTAGCTCGCATACTCGCAAAATGCGAGCGAGATTTACGGATAGCGAGATGAAAAATATAAAGCTTGCAATTTTCTGCGAGTAGAAATTTCAGATTTCAAGATCAAAATCTTGCTTAAATTAAACGAAGTGTTAAGGAATTGCCTAAACACATTCGGCCGCCATTGTTGTTGCTGTTGTAAGATTCAAGGGAAGCTACTCTGGTACGAGCTATGGCAATCTCCTAAGCAGTGGTCTCCCTTATCCTAGAAGAGACCTTCATATCATGCACAATTTTAAGCAATATGGTACAAGAAATGTATTGTTTTAAATAAAAATAAATAAAAAAAATCCCAAATTGCGAGTAAGTTTTTCATTTTGCAAGTGAAAAAAAAATCAACTCGCAAAAAAATGCAAGTGCCTTAAAAGGTTAAATTTGGTCCCTGCATATATTTGCAACATATGTATCCCGGAGACGCAACCATTTAGAAAAAAAAACACTAATCTGCTGGTACAAATAAAGCTGACCCATGTATAATCCTTTCAAAATCACACACCATATCAACCGTTATTATTTAAAAGTTAGCTATCATTGGTTGATATAATGGACTAGCGTTGTTTGTACCGAGGGATACGTGGGTTTTTCTAAACTCGTGCGAATTCCGTGTTCGCAGCATTTTCATTGCATTTTCGATTCGGATTTACATGGAAAAGAAAGTATTTCCCTTCTTTTTGTGTCAATGCCTAAGTTGAATTGTATTGTTAAATCATTTGAGCAGATGCTCTTGTCTTCACTACCAAATGCTGCCACTATTAGGTAGCCAATGGCGGCAAGTAATATTCAAATGCCCCTATGAATTATTAAAATAATGCCGTTAGATTATTTGCAGTGTTGCAAATTGTACATTTTGATCGAAAGAGTACAAACACAAGAGACATGTTTTTATATGTATCGCTTTATCTAAAATATACAGTCACATGTTTCATATTAGTTCAATCATAACGGATTTCAAATTGCAAATTTGAGCATTATTCATACTTTTATGAACATTATGGATATGGCAAATATGAAGCACAATTCTATGTACACTGTTTGACATTCTTGTATTTTCAATTACACAAGATGGTGGCGCTTTGTCTAAGGTATTAGTTGAATGTTAATATTTATGAGTTTATAACGAAATACCGTTATGTCAATCTTTTTTACACATTAAAATCCAGAGGGCGACAATGCGATAGTGCGATAATATGATGACGACAGTGCGACAATACGATGGCGACAGTGCGATAGTACGATGGCGACAATGCGATAATACGATGACGACAGTACGATAACGCGATAGTACGATGGCGACAATGTGACAACGCGATAGTACGATGGCGACAAAGCGATAGTACGATGGCGAAAATGCGATAGGCATATCGTACTGTCGCCATCGTATCATCGCATTGTCTTCATCGTACTATCGCACTGTCGCCATCGAATTGTCGAACTGTCGTTATCGTATTGTCGTACTGTCGTCATCGTATAATCGCACTATCGCATTGGCGCATTGTCGCCATCGTACTATCGCACTGTCACAATCGTATTGTCGTACTGTCTCCAACGTATCATCGCATTGTCGCCATCGTACTACCGCGTTATCGTACTGTCGTCATCGTATTATCGCATTGTAGCCATCGTACTATCGCATTGTCGCCATCGTACTATCGCATTGTCGCCATCGTACTATCGCATTGTCGCACTCTGGATTTTAATGTGTAACCACGAAAGCCGTAACGGTATTCCGTAGTTTATTGCTTCACCTGTATGTGGCACACTGACACTTTCACAAAACGCTTCAATATTAAAGTAGCAAAGAAACGTTCATTTTAATGCTTTAACATTGAAATGGTGAGTCGACAATAATGAAACTGTTTAACAAATGTCAAACAATTAGGTGTTGGTGCACTTTAAAATCGGATATTTTGAGTCCTATGACATGTTGAACTAGCATTAAACATCATAAGGCATGCATCGGATTACAATACAATTTTCAACGAAATATAAATGCTATGACCAACCAATTAGTAAATTCCTAACGGATATATTTATATTCTGAACATTTCCAGTGTTCTTTATTTCAAACGTGCTGAAATAAGTTAATTTCAAAATGAACTTCTATCATAAACTATGACATTCAGTCGTAACTTAAATGTGTCGGGAACAGCTTCATAACGTTGGACCTCGTGTCTTTAATATCACCGCTGGTCAGTGGAAAAAGGGTCACGTGATCTTTGTCAGGAGGTTCTGATGACGTCATTGGTCCAGGCCATCACTGCAACCTGAAGATCAACAATATCCCTGTGGTAAAACGGAGCCGAACTCTTGGAAATTGGGGCTTAATGCATGTGCGTAAAATGTCGTGTAAAATCCGCACAGGCTAATCAGCGACGACACGTATAGCTTTTATTGAATTTTTCGTTTAAAGGAAGCCTCTTCTAAACGGAAATCCACTATAGGCGGAGAGTGTCGTTCCTGATTAGCCTGTGCGGACTGCACAGGCTAGTATGCTACGACACTTAACGCAGATGCATAAAATCCAGTTTTTCCAGAAGGTTCATATTAACATGAAACTTGTATTTAAGAAATACTTTACTACAGGAGACAAAAAAAAGCCTTCGCAAAGTAACTTACAAACCAATGTATATCCACTATCTTTAAATGTCTAACATAGTGTGCAGATACGACACAATGACACACAGTTTTTGGCCAACACTCATAATGAACAGTAATAGGAAATCCCCACTATTCTGTGCAGATTTGTTAACAGGCACAAATGGCGCGGCGTTGTTTTCGAACTTATTTTGGTTTGATATTTAACCATCAATTTATTTCAAGAACTAATTGTTCTTTAAAAACCAAAAATGTTTTAGCAAACTATTCAAAACGCACCGGATGTGGTTTCGGCGGTTTTAACCATCCCACAAAGAATACACTTCGGTATAAGAAATGGCGGGGACTGGATATGCTCGTTTATGACTTATAATTTCGATCGATTCCGTGAACGTCAATGAATTAGACAAATGAGTCTATCTCTGTATATTCTAAATCTAGTCTTACATTTATCAATTGTGAACTTTGCAAGAATGGTTTGTACGTTACCAACGAGTGTTGTTTTACGATTACGAAATGTTGGGCAGTTACCATGGTGGAAGCCTTTGATAAATGAGCCATGCTCTGGTAAAACCGGGATTAATGCATCTGAAGTCCGCATAGACTGAACTTTTGTATAGAAATTACTTCCATTACACTAAAAAATGCATAAAAAGCGGAATGTGTCGTCCCTGATTGAGACGACACTTTACGGACCTGCATTAATCCCGCGTTTCTCTCCAAATAGCGGCTCACTTACTAAGTTTTCATCGAATCTTGAATAAAACAGAAATTCAAATCATCTTCATCTGTGTACGGCGAGATCCGCCATGTCTTCAAAACTTTGCAATTCATGTTTCTCATTATACCAAAACTAAAATGACAAAATTAACCCTTTGCATGCTGGGAAATTTGTCGTCTGCTAAAATGTTGTCTGCTAAATTTCTAAAATTAGCATTTTATTTGATTTTTTTTCTAAGACCTCTATCAGAATAGCAAACAGTTTGGATCCTGATGAGACGCCACGTTCCGTGGCGTCTCATCTGGATCCAAACTGTTTGCAAAGGCCTTCAAAATCCGGTTCCAGCGCTCAAAGGTTTGCATTTCATCAAACGAAAGCAAAACGTTAATCTAAAACAAGATTTTCTTCAGATAAACGCGCCCATATTAAGGACGAATGTTGGTTTTACCTCAAATACGACTGTACTCGTCGGTATCGGCTTAAATTTGCTCGTTTTTAATTTCATTTTAATAAACATTATTTGATTAATGGTACCATTTAAAAATAGTTAATATATTTTATTTAACATTCCTCGTTCGTATCCATGCATCGGATCGATGGCATTCATCGAGTACAATATACACAATATACACCATTAAATTGGAAAACTTAATATATTTGCAATGTACATTTAAAACAGCGCATTATTATAAGCAGTAACATGAACGTTTAAATACGTATGTAAATTGTAATTGTCAAACATGCATACATTGCTGCTTGCATTTGCCATACATTGCCTGAGATTTTTTTCAGATTAAGCGAATTGTATGTATTTTATAATTTGTAATGTATGGAGGTGAATAAACGCTTTTTGAACTTTTTTTATTGCCAAACAGTTAGAGTATACCATAATTAAACAAGAGGGCCATGATGTCACTGTATCGCTNATATTAAGGACGAATGTTGGTTTTACCTCAAATAAGACTGTACTCGTCGGTATCGGCTTAAATTTGCTCGTTTTTAATTTCATTTTAATATCGATGGCATTCATCGAGTACAATATACACAATATACACCATTAAATTGGAAAACTTAATATATTTGCAATGTCCATTTAAAACAGCACATTATTATAAGCAGTAACATGAACGTTTAAATACGTATGTACATTGTAATTGTCAAACATGCATACATTGCTGCTTGCATTGGCCATACATTGCCTGAGATTTTTTCAGATTAAGCGAATTGTACTTATTTTATAATTTGTAATGTATAGAGGTGAATAAACGCTTTTTGAACTTTTTTTTATTGCCAAACAGTTAGAGTATACCATAATTAAACAAGAGGGCCATGATGGCACTGTATCGCTCCACTGTTTTTTTTTTATATGCGAAAAAAGCTTGCAATGCGCATGGGTTTAAATGTACTCAAGCATGTGACTTTCTCTTTCTATCCCTCGTCCCACTGGGCGCTTAAAGTTAAAAAGGTGAGCATTTTTATATATGGAAAACGTTACTACGGTGTTAACTAAACAGACTAAAAAGCCCGGGAATCGTCGAACAGGTCCTTTGCTTATAACGTAGGTACATTTATCTCTCCAAAAGATATTGTCGTTCTTTCTATTTCACATATTTTTAGATGCTGAAGATCAAATCTACGTATGTTCTACAAGATTAATGAAAGTTCCTTCATTCAATCATGAATCTTTTTCCAAAATTCCAAAAAGTGTTTGTAGGTTTCAAAGTTTCGGTTACTTATATAGTTCATGACATACATGTGTATGCAAAAAACCTAATGACGTAGATCACCTGAACTTTACTTCCTTCTTGAGGCATTAGTGAGTGTAGCAGGATTGTTAACGTGGTGAAGAAATTGTTTATTGTACAAAGAATATATTTGCCTGAGGAAGCATAATTTTTTGACGAATCAAATTGTTTTGAACAAATTTGTAATGGAAGCCTTCAAGGGATAAATTTGGCCCCAGGGGCATAATTTGAACAAACTTGATAGAGAACTATATGATGTCACTACATACCAAATTTGGTAGCCCTAGGCCCAACGGTTATGGACAGGAAGATTTTTAAAGTTTGCACAAAAGAGGCTTTATATAAGCATATGTTCAGTTTTGTGACCCCCGGGGCAGGGTCAAATTTGAGCCCAGGGGAATAATTTGAACAAATTTGGTAGCGGACTATTAGATGTCACTACATACCAAATTTAGAAGCCCTAGGCTCTATAATTATGAACAAGAAGATGTTTAAAGTTTGCACAAAAGAGGCCTTATTTAAGCATATGTTCATTTTTGTGACCCCCGGGGCAGGGTCAAATTTCACCCCAGGGGCATAATTTGAAAAAAAACTTGGTACAGAACTTTAAGATTTTATTACATACCAAATTTGGTAGAAATAGGCCGAATGGTTATGGACAAGAAGATTTTTAAAGTTTGCACAAAATAGGCCCAAGATAAGCATACGTTCAATTTTGTGACCCCTGAGGAACGGTCAAATTTGATCCCAGGGGCTTAATTTGAACAAACTTGGAATTTGGTAGCCTTATGCCATACGGTTTTTGTGACCACCGGGGAGGGTCAAATTTGACCCCAGGGGCATAATTTGAACAAACTAAGTAGAGAACTATTAGATGTCACTACATACCGAATTTGGTAGCCCTAGGCCCTACGGTTATGGACAAGAAGATTTTTGAAGTTTGCACAAAATAGGCTTTATATTAAAATATGTTCATTTTTGTGACCCCCGGGGCAGAGTCAAATTTGACCCAAGGGGCATAATTTGAACAAACAAAGTAGAGAACTATTAAATGTCACTTCATACTAAATGTGGTAGCACTAGACCCAATGGTTATGGACAAGAAGATTTTTAAAGTTTGCACAAAATAGGACAGGGTCAAATTTGACCCCAGGAGCATAATTTAAACAAAATTGAAAGATGTTCACCCCAGGAATATTTGTGAGAAGTTTTATCCGAATTGGACTTGTAGTTAAGGAGAAGAAGATGTTTAAAGAAAAAGTAAACGCACGGACGCACGCACGCACGACGGACACAGGACAATGACATAAGCTCCACTGGCCTCAGGCCAGTGGAGCTAAAAATGACTCGTTCTGGGAAAAAACAGGGCTTAATGCATGTGCAATCTGTGCAGGCTAATCAGGGACGACACTTTCCGTTTTTATTGTATTTTTCGTTTAAGGAAAGTCTCTTCTTAACGAAAATCCAGTTTCGACAGAAAGTGTCATCCCTGATTAGCCTGTGTGGTCTGCACAGGCTAATCCGAGACGACACTTTACGCACATGCATAAAGCCTCGTTTTCCGAGCCCGCGACTCAAATGGTAAAGTCTTGCACCTCTCTGAAAACTGCAACAAAACGCGGCATATGCACGACTCAGTAAGCACGTGGGCGACCGCATTCAGTTGGTGAGGTTAACCACAAAAACACTTCAAAACGGATGTAACTTAAACCTAAACAAAAGCATTTCATCGTTGTTACGATGTGTGACTACATTGGTATCAATAGCAATAGTGAAAAGATATTACAATCTTTTGTATTAATCTAAAGGGACTTGTTCACAGATTTTGGCAAGTTTTAAGTTTGTCATTTAATGTCTTAACTTAATAGATTTAACGAAATCAATGATCTTAAAGTATAACTTCATGAAAAGAATTGAGCCTCGCTCTGAGAAAACGGGGCTTAATGCAGTCCGCATAAGCTAATCAGTGACGACACTTTCCGCATAGACTGGGTTTTTGTTTAGAAGAGACTTCTTTAAAAAATAAATACATTAAAGCGGAATGTGTCGTCCCTGATTAGCCTGTGCGGACTCCACATGCTAATCTGGCACGACACTCTACGCACAAGCCACGTCATCATCATCGTCATCATCATCCTCATCATCAACACCAACATCACCACCACAGTCATCATAACCATCATTATCATCGTCATCGTCTTCGTCGTCGTCGTCATTATCATCACCATCATCATCATCAGCAGAAGCAGCAGCATTAGCATCATCATCTTAATTATCATCATCATCATAATCAACATTATAACCTGATGGTTTATTGTTTGTTTCCCTTTTTCCATCGTACTTCTCCCTCTCCGCCATCTCTACGACGCTATTGGACTCGTATCCCAGCGCATTCACGAATTCCATTTTCTGGCGAATGTACAATTCCTCTGGAATTATGGGCCCTATATCCGCCTCTTTTCCACTCAGAAAACACAGGTTACTAACAAGCAACACTAGTACAGTACAATATTTAGTCATTTTCACTGATATTTAATCCATTAATAATCCATTGCACTAGTAATAGTTAAGTTGTGCCCTTAAATTGACGGCGATTTTAAAAACACTTTATTTACACATGAAATAGGAGGCTCATATTCCTGTTTGTGAGTATTACTTTCCGTTCTGTCATTGTCACGAAGTTGTATGCTGTACTTGATCCCATTCACTATTATAACTCTTGTACTTTGCCTTTGTTTAAAATACTCATCGTTTGAACGTCATTAAACTTTGCCCAACGTAGATATTCGCGCGGAAGTTGTATATTAAGTTATCGCTAGCTCAACGAATATAATACGTGATTTTTATAATAAATCCTTAAGGCGAATGTTTTAACTATATATATGAAATAAACTCACGTATCAATTTCTATTTACTATAACAATTGATGTACTTTCCCTTTGGTGAAATTACTCATCGCTTGAACGTCCATTAATGTTTCCTCCCTTAGATATTCGCGTGGAAGTTGTTCATTAAGTTATCCATAGCTCAACGAATATCATATATGATATTTATATGTTATACCCGAAGGCGACTGTTTTAAATACAGAAATGAAATAAACGCACGTATCCTTTTACACGATATGGCGGACACTGCCTTTCAAAACCAATGCGAAGCGTATCATTCACATTCAATCTAGGATTATTAATTATTTATAATTATCGTAACTGGTTTGCGTTATATGATGACGATGCAGTTATTGGTATTATACCACAGCGTATAACGGGTTTAAAAGTCTATATGATGTTGCGCTTGTTCAGTAATTATACATGTTAACATTTGCTTATCAGTATGAGTCGCGCTCTGTGAAAAGGGGGTTTTAATGAATGTGCATAAAGTGTCGTCCCAGATTAGCATTAGCAGTCCGCACAGGCTAATCAGAGACGACACTTTCCGTTTTAGGATATTTTTTGTTTAATGAACGTCTCATCTTAGCAAAATCCAGTTTAGCCGGAACCTGTAGTCCCTTATTAGTCTTTATGGACTGCACAGGCTAATCTGGGACGACACTTTACGAACATGCATTAAACCCCCTTTTCACAGAACGATGTTCTTATACATGTTATCACTAGCTTATAATTATACATGTCAGCGTCGTAGCCACGCTGAAGCACACCGAGGCAGTTGCCTCGGCTAAAATTTGCAGAGCAATGTTGAGATTACAAGGAAAAAAAGGAAAATTTATGTCAAAGAATAAAATCTATATAAGAAATTGAGGCAATTCATTGAATGTTAGGCACTATGATATTCACAAACAAATATTATCATTGAGTACAATTGGTTCATGTTGAGGCAGATAATTATTTCAATTTAATAACTTCAATTGACGCTAAAATGGCTCAGCAAATTGATTTGGAAAGTCCGTATATTAAACAAAGCGCCGCAATGTACACTTCGATGCTATAATCATGGTGGACATCGGAACGCACATATGCTCATAGCTTCCAGGTGTGTAAGTTTCAAGGTTCTAGTGCTTAAAGTATAGGAGGAGATAGTGGCCGATAAAAAAAGCGGAGATAAATACAATATCTAAAGTAAATATAATGTTATTATATAGTAGCATGTCAATGACTTTTTATGTCTTTTTCTATCTGACTTCAAGTGAATTATATGACTATTTTTCTGTAGTTAAGGTTGTTACATCATTGTCACTTCAAACACCGTTTATGGTAACAGAATCTAAAATTGACAATAAACTTGTAGCGGATTTTTTGGTTAACTTAATTGATACTAAACGGTCATATGTAGCGTCCACGATTCCGATAATTTAGGTATAAAATGTGGTTTAGATTCCCTTCAAAACGCACCAGAGACGTTCTAGGTATACACATTTTCAGGGGGGGGGGGCATGCCCCCGGACCCCCCTAGAGTGACCTAAGATACTGCCTCGGCTAAAATTTGGGTTTGGCTACGCCACTGCATGTTAATGATTTCTAAAAAGCACGCTTTAAGGATATATACAAAACGACGAATCGTATATTAAACAACAGTTGATTTTAAACATAAAATGAAATATTTAAGTAAGATAGGCACACATTCAGCTGTCATTTACTTAAGTCGGATTTTTTAATAGAACACCTTTTTTTTAATAACAAAGCATTCATATTGTCAATATATTTAAATATATGCTACTGTGGTTTTTTAAGTTTAATTGCACAAACGTATTTAATGCTCGATTTTCAGAGACCATATAAATCAAAATATGGCATAAGTATGATCTCCCTTTACACACAGATTCATTTGGACCTTTGTTAGCGGATGATTGAATAGTAGTATGTCGTTATTGAATACCGGGTAGTAGCATGTCGTTATTGAATACCGGGTAGTAGCATGTCGTTATTGAATACCGGGTAGTAGCATGTCGTTATTGAATACCGGGTAGTAGCATGTCGTTATTGAATACCGGGTAGTAGCATGTCGTTATTGAATACCGGGTAGTAGCATGTCGTTATTGAATACCGGGTAGTAGCATGTCGTTATTGAATACCGGGTAGTAGCATGTCGTTATTGAATACCGGGTAGTAGCATGTCGTTATTGAATACCGGGTAGTAGCATGTCGTTATTGAATACCGGGTAGTAGCATGTCGTTATTGAATACCGGGTAGTAGCATGTCGTTATTGAATACCGGGTAGTAGCATGTCGTTATTGAATACCGGGTAGTAGCATGTCGTTATTGAATACCGGGTAGTAGCATGTCGTTATTGAATACCGGGTAGTAGCATGTCGTTATTGAATACCGGGTAGTAGCATGTCGTTATTGAATACCGGGTAGTAGCATGTCGTTATTGAATACCGGGTAGTAGCATGTCGTTANAGAATACTATCAGAATAGCAAACAGTTTGGATCCTGATGAGACGCCACGTTCTGTGGCGTCTCATCTGGATCCAAACTGTTTGCAAAGGCCTTAAAAATTCGGTTCCAGCACTGAAAGAGTTAAACACTCACGTGTGTTCAGTACATGATTTTCTGTCACAGTGAGTTTCGTTATCAGTATGACTCCACTCTCGTATCAAGTATCATTAGGTATTTCAGTGATGTGCGCAAGCTGAAAACTGCTTTTAAACCATAATCTTCTGCACTCAAGACGCATCATTGTGTGTGTGCAATTCAGCATTTATTTACTGGTGTTCGCCGAGTCTTCACGATTACATTATGTGCAGAACTGCCCCAAGGTCACTGGTAAAACATTTTTTTAGACAAAGTGGGTAAAATTTACCCCAACTGCTAAGGTTTTCGCCGAAAAAACATTGTTTTATACAATATGCCAGTGCACGATGGACAATGAGACCTTATTGTTCACTTGTAATAAAAAAACAGTTCACACAAAAACAAACAACCATATATATGAGCATTGAACGAGAAACTATCAAAATGCATGGTGGTTATACAGTTTGAACATCATTGTAAATTCTTGTTCTTCAACGAGACCGCGACTGACGCATAATCTTCCAATTTTGAAATGCGCTCAGAAGATAAAAGGAAGTTTAAATTTCATGTAGCATTCGTAATGAATCAACACTGGATTAAAGAGGATGACGTTGTTTTTGTTCTAACGTTGAACAGCATAATGGATCTGTTTGTTGTTACATGTATATCTATGGTATCATTTCACCGGCGAGGGATGTTTTGACAATTTGAAATATACATGTTTAGAGTAATACGAGTTTACGTAGAAGAAGCGAGTAATATTTGACTTCACATGAACATGAGTTGAATATATTGTACCACAAACAAATAAAAAGAGCATTTTGTATCTTGTTAAATCTATGTTACCAGACGATATCTAACGTTGAAATTTTGGATTTTGCTATAAGGAACAATGATTATTTATGTGGTTACTTTATTTTATGAAACATTTTACGAAATATTCGTTGATTTTGAGCGTTATAGAGGCTTTAATAATCTATCAGTCATTAATTTGATTAAAAGAATTAAAACAAATATTACCTTACATCTTAGGTCTTTAAAAGACTTCAATCAGCAATCATAGTCTGTATTGGATAATTAATTCAATTGCCTTTATTCGACTGAATAAATACTGATTGTTTAGATCGCGAAATGAAATAAATCCAAATATACTGTTGGTTTGGATAATTCTGTAATCACTGTAAATTCGTTTTCAAAAGTGCATTATTTTGTCTTGAAGTTACATTTTAAAGGTCAATATTTTGAATAAAAGGTTGAAATACACATAACATGAACGTTGACAGTGCTCCATTTATCAACATTTTGGCAGAAACTTTGGTGCGAGTTTAACGGGCGTCGTTTTTGCCTTATAACGCAGAAGGGCTGAAAGGCTTAAAACACAGACGGTCCAGGCATTGAGTGATTCTGAATAACAATAGCGTCATAGATTCCTTGGATGATTTAACTGGATCGTCCAAAACCACCAGAGAAAAACACGAAGTATCTCTGCGGATCCACATGTCACAAACGAGGCGTTTCTATGTATCGTCACCGTCGTTATCCGTGATGTCCCTGGGCATGCTGATCCGTGAGGAAACTTTAATAATTACCGGTAATGAGGGACTGGGAGCATTCGTGACACAACTTCCTAACCTCGGCACGCAACGTTCATAGTCATGTCCTTAGGGGTCCGTCATGCAACGTTCGTAATAATTAATTAATGCTTCAGGCCAGTTTAATCTCCACAGGCTACAGTCCAGATATAGTTCGAGATAAGCAAATCAATTAACTTTAATAATTGTTAGTGTATTAGAGATAACTAATTGCTGATTGAAATCGTGTTTCATTGGAGAAATAATAAAGATATAACTTACACGATTCAAATTGAATCCAAGGTTCATAGACGGATTCAGTCAGTTCTATCCCTTAGGGGTGGGGGCATAGATTGGTCGTGTGGGGTAGCGTTCAATGAACGGTAAACTTAGCAATTCGTTTATTTGTTTGTTCCTTCCTTCGTTCCTTCTTTCCTTTATTCGTTCCTTCCTTTCTTCATTATTTTATTTGTTCCTTCGTTCGTTCGTTCTTCGTTTATTAATTTATAAATCCATTTATTTATGCTTTCATTCAACCATTCACCTATTCGGTTTTTAATCAAATAATTATCAATATATGTTTTTAATTTTATATCATGCTTTAAACAATCCAGAATCTTTAATCTTTTAAATTGCATACAATGCTGAATGATACAAATATGTAACATGATTAGAAAAGAAGAGAATAATATCAAAATGTTTACCAAATAATTTGATGTATAACAGTCGATACTGAATGTCAACATGTACGAAGCGAAGGCTATACAATCAGAAAATAAAATTTGGTGACATGTTGAAACCGTTTCTATACATATCTACATTCCAGCGTTATTTCTTAAGTCTAATGAAATACAATTTTTATAAATTTCTCTTTTCATGTAGATCTTGAACAAAAAAGGCCAGCTAAGAGTGCAATACAAAATTCACGATTTTAATGACGTAATTGTATTGCCATAGCCAATCGATCCAAGCCGATCATTTATGCAGCCAGTACCATGGGACATCATGTGGGGTCCGCATATATGCCGGACAGTCAACTTCTTTCGGATATGCATGCGCTGTTCATAAAACCACCTATAATGTTGCTTCATACTTCATAATGTATTTTATGACGAGAACGTTGTGTTTTTAATTAACGAGCTGTAATCAAGTTGTGTCCCCCTCTCCATTTCACCCTGTCGATGAGACGTCGGTCTGTTCAAGTGTTCGTCATATAGCTCCACGTCAACACGTACATTCCTGTCGTGTCCACATCGACCTGTAGATATGAAAGATACATCTGTTATGTACAAGTTTATTATAATCTACAAGTTTCATCTAAGACGATTGTACATGTAAAGTGTTATAAAATACATATGTTCACACAGTCATTGATAAATGTCCAATATATATCATATTTATATGGTATGTATTTCTTATTTTTGGAGGAAATTATACATTTTTTCGAGTAAACTAGGACTTTTCTTTGGTAATTATTAAATAACATATTATTACATATTATATAATTAATATTGCCTGTATAACATCGCTTAACCCAATAACTATTTAAAAAATTTAATTATTATATGTTACAACTTTTAACCCTCAAAAATCATATTGTCTTTTTGTCGTGTATTTAATTGTATCTTTTGGAGACAAAAAAAAAACACTTTCATATTTCCATTTTCATAAAACAAATGACTGACCCACTTAAAGCGTTTGATTTCATATTGGCCCTGGTTTGAGCCGACGCTAGATAAGAGTTCATACAGTAACATTAAAAATCCTAATTTTAAGAACTTAAACACTCAAACATTTTCTTTTTTGTTTACTCCGTCCAGAAGTCGCAACACGGCGTACATTCACGCCGTAAACATGTATGTAGACCTTGCCTTATTGATGTTGAAAGTTATAACCAGTTTAAAGCCTGCAGGAAATAACATGAAAATAATTTGCACGATATCGGCTGTACTTGTGCATGGTGTGTGAAACTTTATAGCATTACACATGCATTATAAAGAAGAAGATTTATGTACAATTTAATCGTATATTCCACCGAAATATAAAAAGATAATTCAATTAACAAATTTATTATATGTGCATTATATTTAATTCAGTTGTATTACGGGGTGTTGTTCTTGCAGTTTTGGTGGTTTTTTCCCAATTATAGATTTCGTTCAAATTTTATATTCAAATAATACATATAAATACCACATGAAAAATGATATAAACACATAGGGTCACCGGCCTTTTTCTGATTGTATTCACCATTATATAACATGTTCTTTTAAACTTGAAAAGGTACAATATAGCATATAACGTCATAACAGATGTAGGATTTTATATTAAATGCAATGATACTGAAAACGACAAACACGTACATGTATGAAGATTGGAAATACGTTAAACTCTATGACAATTCCGAAATGAAGCTTCGTTACAATCTAATGATGTTATTTTTCATTTTTCATTGTGGTTAAGTTTAAAAAAAAAAGTTATTTACTTTTAATAAAAGTTTACATTATTTATCCAATCAGCTTACTTACTAAAAAAAACATGAACATACTACTAATTGACATAATCATTTACCACTAATTCTCGGAATTATACATTCCTTAAAAGTCCCTTTAATTTAAGCTCAGCATCTCGGTGGCTATAGTTTTGTATAACGTTTTGCTCCAAATATAATAAGTATTCTAAAGTAATATGCGAATTTACAACTCTAGCGCTTCAATTATTAAAAAGTATTATAAAGTAATATGCGAATTTACGGCTGTAGCGAATTCTCCTATTTGTTGATGACCATCGCACGTTCTCCGCGAACATCAACGGGCGATACAGATTTACAAAATGGCTCTCACATATTTTTGCTTGAATTAAGGCAGTAGATGGCGGACAATGGTTCATTAACACAATGTACTATAGAACGCTTATTAATATATCGGATATGTTTGCACAGTTATATGTTCACTGTGGTGGAGATGCTAAAATTGTCTTACGATGGACATAAACATAGAACCTCCAAAGGGGCCCGCCCTTATAGTCCCTATATTTTGCTTAATTCCATAGAAATATTAGTTATAGTTAAATGTATTACAGGGAATCATTTATATTTCTAATTCGTGTACAAATGTTAAAAGGGCTTTCAAATATAAGCATGATCAGTGTCAAAATCTGTTAATAGCTTTAAATATATGTTACGTAGTATATTGTAACAACCCAGTGCATAGTACATTATTTAAATGTGAATCAAAAATAACATTGAAACCAGTTACCTGAATATCCTTGTCAACAGCATAATTGTTTTCATTGTTCATTCATGTTGTTTTTCCTAGCCTGGTCATATAATTAATAATGCTGACCAATCATATATTACAGACCAGCCACTAATAGCACATATTAAGGCTAGAATTAGTTTTCCATCATACTTTCGATTTTTACTCCATTGTTATTGTTAAAATGTTCCTACTTCCGGTTTGAAGATAGACACATGTTTCTTTAAGTTAATGTCATTATTTAAGAATTCCTACACATATTAGTAGCAGTTATCAAATTTAAGTCCTATTATGCAAAATTCTGCCAATTTTTAACAGTTAGAATTGATTACATCCATTGCTTTTCGACTTTAAATTGTAACGCTTGTTTCTTAGAAATCTTGATTTTTACCGTGCCCGTTGCTAAGCCACTTATGACAAGCCGATTTTTAAAGTCCTTGAGCATCATTTTGTATTTGCATTTATTGTTACAGNAAACTTTATAGCATTACACATGCATTATAAAGAAGAAGATTTATGTACAATTTAATCGTATATTCCACCGAAATATAAAAAGATAATTCAATTAACAAATTTATTATATGTGCATTATATTTAATTCAGTTGTATTACGGGGTGTTGTTCTTGCAGTTTTGGTGGTTTTTTCCCAATTATAGATTTCGTTCAAATTTTATATTCAAATAATACATATAAATACCACATGAAAAATGATATAAACACATAGGGTCACCGGCCTTTTTCTGATTGTATTCACCATTATATAACATGTTCTTTTAAACTTGAAAAGGTACAATATAGCATATAACGTCATAACAGATGTAGGATTTTATATTAAATGCAATGATACTGAAAACGACAAACACGTACATGTATGAAGATTGGAAATACGTTAAACTCTATGACAATTCCGAAATGAAGCTTCGTTACAATCTAATGATGTTATTTTTCATTTTTCATTGTGGTTAAGTTTAAAAAAAAAAGTTATTTACTTTTAATAAAAGTTTACATTATTTATCCAATCAGCTTACTTACTAAAAAAAACATGAACATACAACTAATTAACATAATCATTTACCACTAATTCTCGGAATTATACATTCCTTACAAGTCCCTTTAATTTAAGCTCAGCTAGTATGAGTTGACTAACTTTCATGGACAAAAATGACTTTATATTATGAGGCCACACTGCCATAACTATTTACTGAAAGAGAGCTACTAGCTATACCTGGTATAAGACTTGCGCCTGAAGCGGAGTACAACAATATTAACTCGTTTCGCATTTTATGTGTAGTTTCATAAAATATTTTCTCTACAAGTAAGCATCAATTAAATTATAAAAATGTTATTTGGGCATCAATAGCAGTTATAGTTTGGTATAAATTCTTTAACAGCTGGATCAGCTGTTGAAAACAATATGCCATTTAGTCATTACGTCTCTTCCAGACAGTTACGACTTATTTTTCTTACTTTATGGTTAATGTATGTGAATAGAAACAATCAGTATTACAACATTTTTACTGGCTTTGAAATTATCATTTTAAAAAGGCCATCAAACGTGATTTTTTTAATTATAGCAGTTTATTGTAAATTGTATTTTTTACACTGGTTTACATGTAGTTAAATTACCAACTGTTTGATGAACATATAATGCTTACATAGAAGTACCAGGCTCACACATTCATAAATAAACGTACCTACACACATATATATATTATACATTTTTGCAAACTCGTTGTATATTGTTATTTTTGTCGAGAACTTTATTGTTGTTCACTAAATAATGCACACAATTAGCGACATTGTTGCTGGTTGGTAAATACGCGATGCAGTAACGTTGATGTCATTAATAATTGACACGAAATAATTGCATGGTGTTTTAGGGATAATACCAAAGTCTATAAACTGCGAATGCCAATGGCTCATTAAAACGTGCATATTATTGGATATGGAAATGTGGACAAACTGACATTTGCGTATTAATATCTGGAACGTACGCATAAACTCTATGGCTGCCTGGTAAAATATATATGCACTTTAAAATACACTGAACATGATCATCAAGAGGTTGATGGTATTTAATTAAAAAAATATTAATTGGTACTACCATACTGTTAACATACGTCTTTCAGTGTATTTAGTGATGACGTAAATGAATTAATGTCACGTATCTTTATGCATTTAGCGTTTGCTAAATCACAGTGATACAATAGAACAAAACACGTATTCAGATCGCAAAAACGAAACAGTAAAGTGTCCTGTTGTCGTTCTGGAGCGTTAATAATATCGTATAGTCGCATTTAATATGATGATGTGTATTGTATAAATATATATCCCCTATTGGAGGATTTGTAGAAACAATTTTTTAAGTTAATAAAATAAAATAACGAATTCCCAAACCTTGTCACAACATGCAATATTCTTTACTAATAAATTCGATTCTTTCCTATGGTTTGAGTAGACCCGCGTCATGCGAAAATGGGTCTTATGCTATGTGCGGCCAGTGTAGTCGCGCAGTCTAGTCAGGAGTTACCCTGTCCGCTATAGTCATGTAAAGTTTCGCGGTCTCATTAGCGGACAGCGTAGCGCTTGACCAGTCTTTGCGAATGCGCAGGCTGGTCTGGAGCCACGCTGGCCGCATATGGTATAAGACCCATTTTCGCAAGACGCGGGTCATATTGTACATAATATAAACAGTCGATTGTGTATGTTATTAGACTAACGAACATAATTGTACATATAGATAAAATAAAACATATAGTTCACCATAAAAGCCAAAAGGCATGAGTGTACGCACTGCCCTGAAGTTATCATGTGATTTAACGTAGTGAAAATACACACAGTGGAATGAATCAACATTTCGTTACTTTTTGCAAAATATGTCAATTATAATTTTCCATGTTAGTATGTACAGAAAAGTAGCAGCAGCAACAGTTAATAATAATAGTATTATTTAATTATATATATATATTTATTTATTTTATTTTTATTAATTTATTAATTTATTTATTAATTTATTTATGTGTTTGTTTGTTTGTTTGTTTGTTTGTTTGTTTGTTTGTTTGTTTATTTCTTTATTATTATTATTACCTAAAAACTCTGATAGTTTCTATTTTGTTTCTCTGTTTTTTCCATCGCCACCTCTACGACGCTGTAGGACTCGTATCCAAGGGCTTTCACGAATTCTAGTTTCTGTCGAAAGTACAACTCGCCTGGATCTATCAGCCCTTTACCTGCCTCTTTTCCACTTAGAAAACACAGGTTACTAACAAACAACACAAGTAAAGTAAAGTAGTGTGCCTTTTTCACTAATACTTAATCCATTAATAACCCATTGCACTAGTAATATTTCAGTTGTGCCCTTAAATTGACGGCGATTTAAATTAACACGTTATGTACACATGAAATGAGAGGCTCATATTCCGTTCAGTCGTAGTCACGAAGTTCTATTTTGTACTAGATCCCATGAACTATTATATGTGTTGTACTTTACCTTTGTTGAAAATACTCATCGTTCGAAAGTCCATGAATTTTGCCCCACGAATAAAATGGCACAGAAAATGTTGTTTAGTTATCGCCAGCTTAACGCATATACATGATTTTTTATAGGTTACTTCTNAAAAAAATCGAAGAAAATGCTTATTTTAGAAATTTAGCAGACAACATTTTAGCAGACGACAAATTTCCCAGCATGCAAAGGGTTAACTACAAATATGAAATAAATTCACACGTGTCCATTCCCGTTAACTATTATAATTGTTGTTCTTTGACCTTGTTGAAAATACTCATCGTTCGAAATTCCACGAAATATCACACGAAGATATTCCCGCGGAATATGTTTGTTACGTTATCGGTAGCTTAACGAATATCATACTTGATTTTCATATTTTATTCCTTAAGGCGACTACAACTATAAAATAAACTCCCGTATCCTAGTACACGATATGGCGGACACTGCCTTTCGAGTACAATCTGGCGTATAATACACTATAGGATATAATTATCGTAACTGGTTTGCGTAATATGATGCAGTAATTAGTATACAGTTGTAATGCAATATCGTATAAAGGGTTTGAAAGTCAAAAGGATGTTGCGCTTGCGATTGGGGCAAAAAATGTACCATTCTTCAGTGAAATTTTGTCTTCCCAATACAAAAGGATACACCGTTTATCAACTCGACCATGTGTCTTGTCTTAAAAACTAATCTTTAGTATATAACTTTAAAGAACCCTGAAGGAACTTACCTCTCGCGCGTGGCGTTTGTTGTTCTGTGTTATCGAAGTGCAATCCGTCATCAAAGTATTCGCATACCCGGGGTGTATTGTTTAGCTGGAGGGTGGTAATACTTTTAAATTAACTGGTCATCCCTTGTTTAACTTTCTTTTTACCACCTGAATGTGTATTCGCCATTCAATTAGTATTTAAACAATACTCCCTGAGTAGTATCGATTCGCATCAACATGTGAGTTATATTTTTGAACAATTTTGATTTTGTTCTTAAACTCAATGTTAGCCCAAATGCTCACATTTTATCTCGAGAAAAAAAGATCCCCACAAACGCACTTCTTATTTCAAACAAACTAAATTTTACTCTCAGCAGTTATATATATATTTCTTCCATTTCCGTATTTGTGTAATATCCAATGTTCGGGAATTATGACTCGAACGCTCGTGTGGTTTTTCGAAACATCGTTTTAATTAACTCGGTGAAATGTTACAAACGACAACCTCCGGGATGTATTGGAGATAAAGAGTTTTATTGATTAATAAGAGAATTGTAATACGTCGAAAGAAATATTCTGTGTTAATAGAAAATACAAATTTAGACGTTAACTGCTTCAGTTCGAGATTATTTTGACATGTTGACGCAGTGCGCACTGGCTAATCAGGGACGACACTTTCCG
The DNA here is from genome assembly GCA_007657795.1 of Dreissena rostriformis. Lineage (NCBI taxonomy): Eukaryota > Metazoa > Mollusca > Bivalvia > Myida > Dreissenidae > Dreissena > Dreissena rostriformis. The sequence continues at coordinate 15,396 of VMBQ01003536.1, read as the reverse complement.
CTATTTCGTATTTTTTCGGTTAAAGAAGGTCTCTTCGAAACGAAAATTTAGAATAGGCCGACAGTGTCGTCCCCGATTAGCCTGTGAGGACTGCACAGGCTAATCTGGGACGACACTTTACGCACATGCATTAAGCCCCGTTTCCCCAGAGCGAGGTTCATTTTTTTTGGAAATAATTTCACAGCACCAACATGGTTTCGGTTGAATGCAGACAAATACAAATAAGACCAATCATTTAACAATGCAATATCGATATAGCAATCAAAAAGGCGTTCTTCTACGTTTTTGAATGGTAAATAAAACATGAACTGACTTTCATTAGAACTGGCATAAATGGGCTCATATTGAAATGAAAAATAAAATAAAGTGGCATTAATAAAATTTCCGTTTATCATTGATTATTGAACTCATCCAAATAACAATAGCGTTCCTAATGGTAGTCTGTGGGTTATAATATTATTAAATCAATTCATGAATTTCAAATAAACCTCGTTCTGGGAATACTGGGATAAATGAATGTTTCAATTTATCATTGATTATTGAACTTATCTGAATACCAATAGAGTTCTTAGTGGTAGTATGTGGGATAAAACATTATCTGAGCCTCGTTATTGGAAAACTGGGCTAAGTGCATGTGCGTAAACTGCTATTCCAGATTAGCCTGTGCATTCCGAACATGTTAATCAGGGACGACACTTTCCGCTTTTATGGTATTTTTCGTTTTTACGTAGTCTTTTCTTAACAAACATCTAGTTAAGATATACATGTATTCAAATAAATGTTGGCACAAAATCTTCTATCTAAAAAAAATGCTGTATCTGAAGAAGAAATAATTAACTAAAGTTATCTGCATAATGAGATGGAGAGTCGCGCGCAATAACCACGTCTCTAGGCCCAATGTCACTATACAAGGTCAAATGTCAATAGCATAATTTCTCCCAACATTGATGGATTTTCAAATAACTTAGCAAGTAATCACGAAGATTAGGCAGAGTGTCGTGCGCAAGAACTTGGCCCTACGTCAAAGTTCAGGGTCACAATTCAAGGTCAAAGGTCAAATGTATGTATTTTCAAATTACTTCCCACAAGTGATCTTCATGATGGAACAGAGTGTTGCGCACAAAAATCAGCTCCCTATATCAAAGGTCAAGGTCATAAATCAGAAACAATTCAAAAATAAGACAAATCAATTGACATGTTGCCTCATCTTTACCTGAAAAAGTACTTTATTTGCGGGAGTGTTTGAGTGCCCATGATACGCTCGTTGTTAATTGTTTAATGGGATGTTATAAACACAAAAGATACAATGTACTTGAAAATGAAGTGTAGTATATCAACATGTTAACATACATGTGAGATTTTATTTTTTAATTTCTATATCGATCATACTTGCAAAGTTTACTTGTACTTAAGTGTCAAATGAATCACGCCCATACGTCGATTCGAGTCCGCTTGATAGGCGTTTCGATGTACGTAGTCGCGACGTGGTCAGTCAATTTCTTCCAGAGCGTATTTGTGGTGTAGTGATAAAAAACTGGCACCAGAACTCACGGGTCACTGATTCGGCCACCCGCTCAACCCTTAGCTACGAACCCGTCTTTCATATGAGACGCGTAACCGAGGTTCATTGTAATAGGTGCTTCACACCTGGCTATAAACGATACAAAGTCGTCTCTGGAAATGGACGTTTCCAGGATCTCGCACCATCCTCCGTGAACCAACAAACAGGACTTCTGGGGGCGACATCCCGGTGCACTCGTTAAAACTCAACGCACACATATAATCTTTCACTCGGATTTAAGGTATCTGTTACGCTCCACGCAAACAGTGTAGATCACTGGGCAAGTGTCATTTTCTATTCACGTGGTTGGCGTAGTGCATCCACCACAACCTGGGGATATAAAGGTTACATTAAACTAAATAATTAAGATGTGCAGTGCTATGTTCTATAATAAAAACCATCTTGATTTACTGGAAGACATGATTTCAGTTAAGTACATTCGTTACGTTATTCTTGTCTCGACCTGTGAGCAGGGAAAGCATTGATGTTCACTAAGAAGTTGTTGTGGAAACTGGCTGGAAGGCGGGTTACAATCAACAACAAAAGTATCCGGAAATAAAACGTTGACAAAAAAAGTGAACTTTAATACGAGTCAAGATCTTCCCTGCATATAACATGACATACATTGTTATTTATTTAATGCGTTCAGCTTTTAATGCTCTTTCAAAACATGTATGTGTATGGGGTCCATATGTGCAAAATGATGACTTTATTTTTTACTTAAATTTAAGGTTGTAAATTGAATTACATAGCAATTGGAATTAGTTTATTGTGACCTAAACAGTTCGACATGCGGATATTTGAGGTACGGTTTGTACGATGATGACAATCTTATAAATAACAATAATGGAACTAAATCATCAATATAGCGGCCCATAACTATTTAATAAAAAAGGCTCGGTAAATGTGGATACTAACTTTGGCGCAGTCCCGTTAAACGTCGGCACTCTTGAAGTATTCGAACGCACTAGCGTAGATGATCTCTTCAATAAAAATAATATTATAAAAAGAGGTAATAAAAATAATTAATGGAACGTTATCTTATAAATGTTGTAAACATACTTTCATGTTAAAATACGAGCTGTTTTTGTTGGACGTTATACAGAAACAATATCAAGCATTATATCTTGTAGGTATTAGTAATATAGATGCAGTAAAATTATGAGATGATGGTTAGACCAGTAGGAATGTTACCTGGGGCCTGTGTCCGGTTTACCTCCCCCTCCCTCCTCCGCCATCTCTACGACGCTATAGGACTCGTATCCCAGGGCGTTCACGAATTCCAGTTTCTGCCGAAAGTACAACTCCTCTGCATCTATGAACTCTTCTTTTTCCTCCTCGCCATACACAAAACACACGACACACACAACACTCATAAATATAGTAGTCTTCATTTAATTCGCATTTAACTCTGAAAAATTCGTTTTGTTAAAAACAAATGCTACAACTATCAACTATAATGAACACAGCTGTAACCAATGTTATATGTCCTCTTAGCGGCTTGAAATTATGTGTTGTCCACGTGTACCTTTATCTTTCATTGACGTTATCTCGTTAACTTGTTAGGCTTCAAGGTTTTTATCTCAAGTCCATTATATTGATCATCCGTGCTTGTTTAAACAGTCCTATTTGTTTACACAAACAACGTTTAGATACCTTGATAAGAAACATTTGTTGCAAAATCATATCGAAATTGTCGTTAAATATTTCAATACAACCATGATTTGCATCTAAGTATTTCATAAACTATGTTCAGCACAGTTTGTTCTGTTTAAAGACTGTATTATAGACCACTAGTTGAGGCCATTATTACACGTAAGCCAATCAAGATTGAACGTTCCCAATCTCTTTTGATGTCTGCTGTAATTTAATATCTAAGCAGAAGATCATACATTGTATATCGGAAAGAAACAAATTAACATCTAAGAACAGATGCTTACATAATTTCAGCGAACATTATGACCATAATTGTGCAGCCTAATGCAATACATACTAATGTACCGAATTTGTTTAATACATCCACGCATGCTTTTAATATCATTTGAATTACAATATTAAGGGTTAATCCGTTTACCAATAGGCGCGATTTAAAGGCTTCGAGTTAATAAAAATAGAGAATACAGAGGGCGTAAGTGACTACGTCAGCAGGCAAGCGCGTGCAGTTATGCGATTTCTTTTGCATTCAGTAAACGTTGTGCTGGATTATAACTTACAGCTATTATTCTTTTAAGGTATATTGATTTGAAATCTACACAATTAATTAATGTATATATTCAAATTTGAGAACAAATGAATGAGGATGTTGATATAGTTTAACGATTTAAATCGTCTTTCAAGTCTAAAATTTATTTGACTTTTAACCGGAAATGAAAGACCAAAAAAGAAGTCCGCTATGAACATGCAGGAGCAGGATAAAGGCTAGTTAACATGAAGAGCACACGTTTATTCAACATTAAGGGTTTCTTTCTATAAAATCATTTAGCTGTAGATAAAACTGTTTACAAACACACCATCACATATTTATCATAACAATGTTTAGTGGTGGTAACCGTGTTTTCCCCGTCGATTATAAACTTACTTGTTATGAATTTCACTTGTGATCATTTTAAATCCGTTACAATTCATAGTTTGTGTATATGTTAACTGTTAACATATCACATGTTTAACTTGAAAATTAGTGGCTACAAAAAGGTTCAGCAACCGTTAAAAATTTCCTGAACACTAACGCACTACTTCACGATGAGCCACGTAAATTAAGATTTACGACGGTTAATGTTTCAATTACAGACTATTTCTTACTTGATTATCAAAATTATTAAGTGAACAAAACTTCTTCTTTTCAACTAAAAACACTTTTATCTGTAACGATGCATGACTTTAAATGTTGTAAAACTCCATATGTCGGCAATTAAATAGACGTTAATGCGAAATTTTCACTTGTCCTCTTTAGTTAAGGGTGTACATTAATATCGAACTATCAAAATATCCGAAGCAGAACGTTATACATGCTGAATGTGGATAAAACTTTCTCAAGCTGTTCATCGTAACATATTGCAAAGCTATTCATCAAAGTCAACCTACTGTAACATGATTGAATGGTAAATCGTTCCGTTTAATGAATATAACATAAACAGTCAACACACGCACATACTTGTTATGGACCAGAGGAAAATAGTTAAACTTTAAGAGGATACAGTGTTACTTTAAGGACCATATTGCTTCATAAATCTGATTTCAAGCAATCGACAAACACTTTACAACCGATTGACTCTACTGAACAAATCAACCTCGCTCTGTCAAAAGGGGGTTTAATGCATGTACGTAAAGTGTCGTCCCAGATTAGCATGTGCAGTCCGCACAGGCTAATCAGGGGCGACACTTTCCACCTAAACTGGATTTTTGCTAAGAAGAGACTTCATTCCAACAAAAAATACCATGAAAGCGGAAAGTGTCGCCCCTGATTACCCTGTGCGGAGGTTTGAAGGCCCAATGTCACTGTTCAAGGTCAAATGTCAATAGAATAATTTTGCCCAGCATGGATGGATTTTCAAATAACGTAGTGAGTGATCACGAAGATGCGTGTCGTGCGCAACAACTTTGTCCTAAGGTCCAAGTTCAGGGTCACAATTCAAGGTCAAAGGTAAAAGGACAAATTTATGTATTTTCAAATTACTTCCCATAAGTAATCTGCATGATGAAACAGAGAGTTGCGTGCTTTAATTAGCTCCCTAGATCAAAGATCAAGGTCATTATTCAGGGGAAAAAAGGAAAAATAAGAACAATCAATTCAAACTTTGTCCAATCTTTACCTCAAAAACAAATTTATTGACGGGCGTGTTTTGTGCACATGGCACTCTCGTTGTTAATGGTTTAATGGGCTTGTATAAATACACAAGATACAATGTAATTAAAAATGAAAGGAAGTATATTAACATGTTAACATTTATATGCGATTTTATTTCTTAATGTATATATCGATTATAAACAGGTTCAATTAACGAGCAATAAATGCATTACCAGTGTGTACTTTGCGTTATGAATGATCACACGCAAAATTGACTTGACTTAAGTGTCAAACGAATCACGTCCATCAGTCGATTCCATTCCGCCTGATAGGCGTTACGCTGTACGAAGTCGCGAAGTGGTCAGTCACCTTCTTTCTGAGCGTTTTTGTGGTGAAGTGGTAAAAAACTGGCGCAAGGACTCAGGGGTCAAAGGTTCGATCCCCCGCTTAATTAACCCTAAGCTACTAACTCGCCTTTCACATGGGTCGCTAAACCGAGGTGAAGTGTGATGCTTCACAACGGGCTATAAACGACACAGGGTCGTCTCTGGAACGGAACTTTTCCTGAATTCTTGCACCATCCTCTGTGAATCAATAAACAAGACTTCTGGGTGCGATATCCCGATGCACTCGATAAAAATGAATACGCACTCGGTATTAAGGATACGTAACGTTCCATGTCTTCTGATAATAATATAAGCAGACACTCGTTACGCATGCGCAATTAATCATGGACCTTTGGGATTAAATGTTTTTCACTATCGTTTTACGCCATCATAACTGCCAGGGATGTTTTCTAAGCAAACAATGCAAGTATCAACTTCTCTTCACGTCGTTGACGTAGTGCATCCATCAAAACCTGTGAATATAAAGGTTACATTAGACTAAACAATTGAGATGTGCAGTGCTATTTTCTATGAAAAAAATCATCTTGATTAACTGGTAGACATGTTTTCAGTTAATGAAACTCGTTATGTTATTCTTTTCTCTGCCTGTGTACAGGGAAAGCAGTAACGTTCGCTAAGAAATCGGTGTGGGCAACACGCGAATGCAGGTTACAATCAACTAAACAGTAGCCGGAAAGAAAACGTTGAAACAAACAGTGAACTTTGATAGGTTTCACGTGCTTACGTAGGCCGTTTTTGTTTCCCTAATGTAAACTCTTTAATGTTTTTTTACAATTACAATTTGTTTGTATGGTTATGGGATTCCAAAAAGTTGACTCAAGTTGAAGGTTTTACATTAAGTTATATAGACGATTAGAATTAGAATTTTGAGACCTGAAAAGGTAATGTGGAGCTTTGAAATAAGGTATGCTGATTAGACATTTCCGGTGTTAATTGAAACAAAATGTGCAATTGAAGAACAGTTGTTGTCATGTTTTCGAAACCTTATAACAATCGTTTGACATAACAATACATGAACTAAATCATCAGTATGGCTGCCCATATCTATTAAATAAAAAAAGGCTCGGTAAATGTTGATACTTACTATGGCACAGTCCCATTACACGTCGGCGCCCTTGAAGTGTTCGAACTGGCTAACGTAAATGATATCTTTAATAAAAAAAAATTATATAAATAGAATTAAATTAATGTAAACGTGAAGTAACGCTCAATTCATGTTTACTTCAAAGAAACGTTCCCAAGAAATTTTGTAATCATACTTCCCGGTTATTAAACGAGCTGTTTATGTTGTACGTTATAGTTATATTGTAACAGCAACAGTACAAAAAAACGTTTATTCGTTTAGGTGTTAGTAAAACAGATGCAGCAACGGAAACAGATGATGCTCAGACCAATGAGACTGTTACCTTGGACCTGTGTCCTCCTCCTCCGCCACCTCTACGACGCTATAGGACTCGTATCCAAGGGCGTTCACAAATTCCAGTTTCTGGCGGAAGTACAACTCACCTGGATCTATGAGCTCTTCATTTTCCTTCTCGCCATACACAAAGCACACGGCACACACAACAATCATTACTAAAGTAGTTTTCATTTTCATCGTAATTAACTCTGTACAAAAATGTGTTTTGGTTAAAAATATGCTAAAACTATCGTGAACACTGACGTAATCAATGTAATATGTCCTCTTAGCGGCTTGAAATGATGTAATGCCCACGTGTAATTTTATCTTTCATTGACGTTATCTCGTTGTTAGGCTTCAAGTTTGTTATCTCAAGTCCATTTTATTTATCATCCATGCTTGTTTAAATAGTCCGTTTGGTTACACAAACAACGTTCAGCCACTTTGATAAGCATCATTTAGTCGTAAAATTATATCGCGCCTTTCGTGTGTCGCTAAATATTTCAAATATACTATCAATTATTATGTTAATCCTCTGTATTTCATAAACTATTTTCAGCACGGTGTAAATACGTTATTTGACACCATTAGTTCAGACCATTATTATACGAAAGCCATTCAAGGTTAAACGTTTGCAAGTTTCTAGATCTCTTTTGATGTCTGCTGTAATTTAATATCCAAGCAGAAGATCATATATCGGGTTGAACCAAATTATTTGCGTACAGAATTTCAGCGAACATTATGGTTTGTTAACGTTTACATTTTCTTAAACTTAAAAAGTACATCTACAAATAAGTTTGAGCTTAATGTTTACGCAGGTGTGTGAATATTATTCTGCAATTGTTTGTCGTCATCAATTATGCAATATCGTAAATGAACCTCGCTCTGTGAAATGGGGCTTAATGCATGAGCGTAAAGTGTCGTCCCATATTAGCCAATCAGGGACGACACTTTCCGCCGAAACTGGATTTTTGCTAAGAAGAGAATTCAACGACTTAAACGAAAAAAACACACATATAAAAGATGAAAGTGTCGTCATTGCTAAGCCTGTGCGAACTGTACAGGCCAATCTGTGACGAAACTTTACGCATTTCCATTTAGCCCCTTTTCCCTGAACGAGGCTAAAATGTATCATATTGGCCATTTGCATTTTATAATCTTAGTGCTTCGTCTGTTCAGAATTAAACTAATGCAATGCATATTCATGAACAGAACTTTGTAAATACATCTTCACGTGCTTTTAATATACTTTGAATTGCAATATTAAGGGTTAATCCGTTTACCAATACGAGCGACTGATATATTTCGAGTTTATAGAAATAGAGAATATTAGGTTGTGTCTTTTTTTTACTTGAATTTTTCAAACGAATTGAATAAAGACTTACACGGCGAGGCTTTCACCTCGTCGGTTAAATTCAAGTACAAAAGACACTAACCTAATATTCTCTATATTCGTCAAAGAAATAACTCTTAAAATCCTACGTCAATTTCCTTCGAAAAAAAGCATAAAAAAAACCAATTCACTGACACTGTTCTTAATCCGTCGATTATTCAACACAACATTTTATTAAAACATCGCGTTAGTCGAGTACTTTACACATTAAAAAAAAAACAGTCTCGCCGGTTTTATTCGAGCCATATTTACAACACTGTTCATCATATTTTATTATAATCATCCATGATAAACACACAAACACATTCTAATATAATGCGACTGCGTTTCAAAATTCCCATAAACTCTCGCCAATGAATTACTAGTAAATGATAAAATCAAGTGATTACGTCAGCAGACAATCGGGTCCAGTTTGGTGATTTGTTTTACATTCAGTTAACGCTTTATTGGATCGATAACTTACGGCTATTATTCTTATACGGTACATTAATTTGAAATGTTAACATTCAATTCATGTACATATTCACCTTTAAGAACACATGAATGACGACGTTAATACATTTTAACGAGGTTAACCGCCTTCAATTCTTAACTGCATTTTACCTTTAACCGGAAATGAAATACCAGCAAATTAGTCTGCTATGTACATGCGGGATAAAGACTAGTAAGCATGATAAGCACAGGTTTATCCAACACTCAGAGTTTCCTTCTATAAAATCATTTAGTTGTAGGATATAACTGTTTACAAACACTCCATCACATATTTATCATAACAATATTAAGTGGAGGTGACCGGGTTGTCCGGTTATCGCAGTTTTTAGTTGTTCGCTTGCGAACGACTAAGGTTACTAGACCACGAATTCCGATTCGAAGTGTCTTAGCTATTATTAACCAACGAACATGTAAGCATACGCGCAAAAAGGAGTTTGCGGCGCGGTTTCAGTTCTTGAACTATATTCATTTACAAATTGACACATAATATGAATATCGTGTTAAATGGAATAGTTTTGAACGGATCGTATATAGTAAAAGTAAAAAAACACACTACATTTGTTCACTATACATGTCGCAGAGCGCTGAGTATGTTTATATTATGAATGGTAAAATAGTCCACTATGTGCTACGTAGTGTATTCTTGCGCACAGGTCATTCATAATCTAAGGCTATTAATAGATCAGAGAACATGAAATTCACCAATGGGATGTCGAGATTGCAATACACTATCATGCGATAGTGCTTACAAGGAACTTCATCAATGGGATGTCGAGATTGCAATACACTATCATGCGATAGTGCTAATTATTATTCGTCAAATATTTATTTTCGTTCCCAACTAATAATAATGTCCAATGTTTAAACAAAATTAAGTTTGAATTACCGAATGCATGAAAAACATTAATATCCAACGCAATCCACGCATACATATTTCGGCTGTTTCGAAATCAAGATAAATATGTTGTTATGACACAAAGGGGAGTTTTATAGTACCGTGTACTTAACTGACACGTGAAATTTACACTATCATGCGATAGTGCTAATTATTATTCGTCAAATATTAATTTTCGTTCCTTACTAATAATAATGTCCAATGTTTAAACAAAATTAAGGTTGAATTACCGAATGCATGAAAAACATTAATATCCAACGCAATCCACGCATACATATATCGGCTGTTTCGAAATCAAGATAAATATGTTGTTATGACACAAAGGGGAGTTTTATAGTACCGTGTACTTAACTGACACGTGACATTTCCTGTTAAACGCTAATGCATAAAGCTGTATCGAAAACTTCTGACTTCGTTTCGGTAGAATAGTAAGGATTAGCGATTTACTTACATAGTAGGTTCGTAAAAAATATTGGTGAGGGGGGGGGATGAGGAGTTACACGTTAATGTCAATACATGAAAATGAATGACGATGAAATGTAAAGAAATTAAACGAAGCATACAATTTCTGGGGAAAAATTCGATAGTGCTAATACATGGAACATCACCAATGGGATGTCGAGATTGCAATACACTTTCACGCGATAGTGCTAATTATTATTCGTCAAATATTAATTTTTGTTCCTAACTAATAATAATGTCCAATGTTTAAACAAAATTAAGGTTGAATTACCGTATGCATGAAATACATTAATATCCAACGCAATCCACGCATACATATATCGGCTGTTTCGAAATCAAGATAAATATGTTGTTATGACACAAAGGGGAGTTTTATAGTACCGTGTACTTAACTGACACGTGACATTTCCTGTTAAACGCTAATGCATAAAGCTGTATCGAAAACTTCTGACTTCGTTTCGGTAGAATAGTAAGGATTAGCGATTTACTTACATAGTAGGTTCGTAAAAAATATTGGTGGGGGGGGGGGGGATGAGGAGTTACACGTTAATGTCAATACATGAAAATGAATGACGATGAAATGTAAAGAAATTAAACGAAGCATACAATTTCTGGGGAAAAATTCGATAGTGCTAATACATGGAACATCACCAATGGGATGTCGAGATTGCAATACACTTTCACGCGATAGTGCTAATTATTATTCGTCAAATATTAATTTTTGTTCCTAACTAATAATAATGTCCAATGTTTAAACAAAATTAAGATTGAATTACCGTATGCATGAAATACATTAATATCCAACGTAATCCACGCATACATATTTCGTCTGTTTCGAAATCAAGATAAATGTTGTTATGACACAAAGGGGAGTATTATAGTATAACTGACACGTGACATGTCCTGTAAAACGCTAATGCAGTAAAGTTAAATCGATTGGCAATTGGCTTCAAACATTTGCTTACATGGTACGTTCGTAAAACAATATTGGTGACGGGGGGGTGGAGGGGGTGAGAAGTTACACATTTACATGAAAATGAATGAAGATGAAATGGAAAGAAATGAAATAAAAATAAAATTTCTGTCGAAAAATAATTAACAAAAAATTAATGTGGTTTGCTTGAGAATTTTATTCAATGCTCGTTGATACCAATACAGTTATTATTATAATTATGTTGTGATTCATTCTTTGTTAGACTCAAACACATCGACGGATACACTCACGCTAACCACCTGTGAATCAAAATGCAATGTTTGCGTCATGAAAATAGTCCACTGCGTGTTACGTTAAAATCGCATAACACAGCTCTCCTTAAAGGTCACAGGTGCAGGTCAGCCAATAGATGCATTCGCGAAGACGCAGAGTAAATGAAATACACACATGCGCGCGCAGCACAGCAGCTGATGCGGTGAATATGCGACTCGTGACGATTTCTCCTGTCTTCTAAATTGCACGGGTGATAACAATATTCGGCGTAAATGCTAACTTTGAAATAAAGTTAGAAAATTTACGTTTCTGAATAATTAAATTGAAAATTATTGTGTATTTTCCCACTTGTTAGTCACATATCCACCGCATGAACTATGTGTTATTATAGTCAAACCACACAATAGTGTTCGTAGAAAAAAAAATACTACGGTAGATTATGTGTGTCTTCACACGGCTTTTTATGAGTTTATTTCTTCTCCATCGAAATATATAGTATGTCTTTATTTGATTAACATGCAGTTTTCTTTCGACACATTCAAATCAAACTTTCATAGTCTCGTCATGCGAAAATAGGTCTTATGGCGTTTCGGCCAGCGTAGCTCAAGACCAGCTTGCGCAATTGGGAAATCTGGTCAGAGGCGACGCTGTCCGCTATAAAATCACGCAAGGTGTAATGGTCTCATTATGCATCTCCGGACCAGACTGCGAGATGCGCATGCTGGGCTATAGCTATGAGGGCCGCATATGGCATAAAACCCATTTTCGCATGACGCGGGTCTTTAAAAATATCATTGCGTATTGTAAATGACACATTTAAGCACAATGCTTTTCAATATAAAATTGAATTTAAACTGTGTTATTAATAGCAATCTGACAAATAAGGGTAGCCTATTCGGGCGTTCAGGAACAATTTCCAGACGGGCTGACCGAGTACGGCAAACATGTGTGGTTAGATAATTAAACGATTTCCCCCTTATCGTGACACTATACTCTTTCGGAAGTTTTTTGTTTCCTCATCTTGAAAGCAAAACTATGTTATCAACGTTTATCGATAGACCATTATTTCTTCCCCTGACGATTACAGACCATGAAATTCAGCGAGATGGATGTTTACGCGTAATTGTAACTTGGCACAATTTGTGTTACATCCTTTACGCTGTGCACAGACGAAGTGATCTGGCCAAAGTTTTCTCGAATCAGCCATTGAAATATTCGAATGTATTCATTCGGATCTGCTCGCGTTACGGAGATGTCATTTAAGGTGAAAAGCTGGGTAAAACAGCTACCCCGAAAAAGCGCATTAGTGTTCTATACCGATCTTTATGACTACCTAATTCGTGAGTTAAAAGTATTGCTCGCGATTTATTTTGTATTTATTTTCATCAATTATCTTCTTGTATAGTTTGAATTGTTATATGGTATCAAAAAAGTTTTGTAAAGGGAAACCCCATCATGAAATTATATTCTTAATGAGATAGGTATCGATATTCCAACAATGTTCATTTAATATGATGGTGATTGCAGATTTTATTTTATATTAACTTGTTCTCATTATACAATTTTCATAATATTGTCCATGCCTTCAGAACGTCTAAAAAGGGACATGTTGTTGTTATGTTGTCTAAGTTTTCTCTATAACATCAATAGGATGATAAACAGTGCACACACATCTCGACCTGTGCGTTCAGACACACTCTTTATAAATTTGAATGGGTTGTGTATATTTCAAACTTGCGATTTAAAAAGCGATACCTTAATTTTGAAAAATGAGTTTCGTCAAAGGTTATGCAATAGCGAACAACTGCAGTGCCTTCAGCGCTTTGATTGGTACACGCGATTCACACTTTATATATATGTCCCCGTATTTGCATGGACTCACAACAACACAATTTTCTTAAGGGGCAACGTTTAACACTTACAAACTGCCCATATTTTGTAAAAAGTACACACCTTTCCGAAGAGAGAAGCAGAAAGTGTTATCTTTGAATATTTGAATACAAGCATTTATGTCTATCTTCACCTTAGTCATATCAATCCGGTCTTCTTCTAATGTTTGCATCATCTCCCTTACATCGTGTGTTCGCAGAATTAGAAGAGCGCAATATCATTTTTGAATAGGAGGCTTTACGCATTTAAAACAAATAACCAATATTTGGAGTACAACCATGCAATTGAGAACAGATCAATTCTGAATTATATTTATAACTAACCATTCACGTATGTTCATATGGATTAGTGCAACTCCAGAAACAGTATCATGAGCTAACTTCTTATTAAAGACAAGTGTCCAGTTGCCTATACAATAAATGACAAATCATACAACCCACCAATTTATTTAAAGCACATACATTTATAACACAAATCGTTGGTGTTGCACACACTTACTTGTTAACTACATTTAGACTAATAAGAAAAAATGCTAAAAAGACAACTCAGTCACACAAAATGTCTACACAGCATAATCATGGATACATAAGTATTGTGTGTCAGAAATATCTCATACGCAAAAGCAAATATAAAATAGTTTCCCCGACCACAACAACAAGCAAATACTAAAGTTCATTTTAGCCATTAGAATATGTAAATATAAAGTAAAAATTAAACGTTTAAATGACAAAAAATACATTAAACACGTTGAAGCGTTCTGAACACTCAGACATCACAAATATTTGTATGAGCAATTCCCTTTTTATCGCAGAAAAGCACGTTTCAATTGTTTCCATCAAATATAGGGGCGCACAGGTAACCTCATCAGCGTCGTTCTATAAATGTAACAAGTTATACTTTTTTTGAATGATCTCATTCTTGTATAAATTGCTGTTAAGTAAGACTCGTCTTAAGTTCATTACACTCTTGACTGTTTCTTTCTTAGAAGGTATTGGTTCAGGTACATCTACATGCTTGCATTTCTGGACTTCGAAAAGAGGCTTCCAATTTACAATTTTGTCATGCACTTTGTTTTGTATTAATAAATTCACAAGGAAAACATCTGAAAAGTTAACAATAAACAATAATTTACATTATAAATTGCTTATTCTCATAAATAATAATATGGCTTTGAAAGTAACTTTTTACTCATCTCCCCATACAAATGCACATTTACTTAAATGACTATACATAAATCAAAATATGAATATATATGAATGCATGTATTATCATCAAAATGGCTTAACACGTGGTTGTATGCATGCTTCACATGTATGTATGGGTTCGTTATGAAAGTGTGTATACGGTTTGTATGGAAGGACGCACTTAGTAGATTTATCCACAACTGAGCAATGTGTGCGCACTCGGAGATGAGCGTTATTTTATTGTATGTTCTGCTTAATAGAAACTATAATGCAGTATGTGCATCTAACAAGTTCGGTTAAAACTTTTGGTTTATTTAATATGAGATTTATGTCGCATTCATTTAAAAGAACCCACAAGGCTATCGTGTGTTTTCTGCATATGAAAAACAAATCAGTTTTATTCAGTAAAAATAAAACAGCATATGTCGTCCAAACAAACATCAAACGAGGAATGTCACATGCATGTGTCTGTGCGTTATACATATGACACGAGTATAAATGTTTTGGTTTATAGTCTGACTATTTGATGAAAAGACAATATTGCAAACATTTATTTATCTGCGGAAATACTGTACTCGAACACGTGTGCACGATCTGCATCCATGTAACCTACTATTATCCGCTTTCTGATTTCATCTATGGCCACTGATGCAAAGTTTCCGCACCGTGTTATAAGACTTCGCACAGAATAAGAATACAATTTATATAACTGATACAAGCCA
>VMBQ01003535.1:0-101924 GCA_007657795.1 Dreissena rostriformis | reverse complement strand
ACACATTCTATAAATGTTTACATGACACCGATAACATACCTGCTGAGGAATGAATTTTCATCAAGCAATTACTGTTTATTGCATAAATACAAGCCATAATACTTAATTGTGGAACGGATACGCCATCATATGTACTGTGGTTAAGCAGTCGTTATCGTATAATATTTGTATAGGGTTAATTGAAGATTTATTGGAAACGTGTTGCCTAGAATGTAACTGGTGAAAAACGCAGATTTGAACATGAAAACATTTTGTTTAACAAGTTTCTTCGCGCATGTTTACAACCCTAAGTTGTCAGCAACGTTGAGTCATTTAGTGCAGTGACTTTAAAAGATTTATTTTCAATGTCACTGGTAACCAATTCAACGTTCAATTTAAGCTTAAATATTCAGCTGAGGTATACATTTACAGATAACTTAGGAAAACCAGAAATCTTTGAATCGATACCCGGTGTTTTTAAATTGAGCTGATTTCTTGGAAAACAGGGCTTAATAAATGTGCGTAAAGTGTCGTCCCGGTCCGAACAGGCTTATAAGGGACGAAACCGCATAAACTGTATTTTCGCTAAGTAGAGACTTCCTTCAAACAAAAATATCATAAATGCGGAAAGTCTTGTCCCTTATTAGCTTATGCCGACTGCACAGGGTTAACTGAGACGACACTTTAGCACAGGCATTAAGCCCAGTTTTCCCAGTACAAGGCTCATTTACTTACCAATCCCAACTAATCTGACAATCTGTTTTCTTTGAGCATTGATTTAACCACAGTAGGAGGAGAACTTTATAACATTCGCCTCTGCTGGCCCTTACACACCCAGTGTACTTGAGCAATTATGCAAACAAAATGTGTTACCAAATAGTAATGGCAATTAATTGTATTGTTTCCTACCGCACAACAATCATGATTGCATATCCAACATGTGAACTGTTGTTCAAACCAGTTTGCATATATGCATGACATGTTTTATATAACTTTCATGTTTCATATTATTTGCTCGTTTTCGAGTTGTTGTTTTTTTTACAAAAGGTAAAGAAACCTACCTGTTTATTCTGAATTTCTTTAGATTTGATAATCCAATGACGATGGTGTTTGTTTTTTTAATTGAAGTATTTTAGTGTAAAGCACCTTAGCCTCCTTGTGGTTTCCTAAGTCAAAAATGGGCATATATTTATAATAAAAACGTTGTCACTGCGACGCTGCTGTACCACACCAAATCTGATTTACAACTGTGAAGTTTATTTGTTTGATGTTTTACCAAACAATGACACGTTTTATATGGTTTCAGTGATTTCGGATCTTATGTAGCATTTTAAACATTAGATAAAAAAGGCGTGGTAAACCATGGAGAAGAAGCAATTAATTTAAATTATAATATGATTTGCACATGTATAATATACAAGTTTGTGCAAGTTAATTTGGTTATCACTACACTGCGCTGCACTAGGCTACGCTACGCTCCACTATATATTAACGAGACAGTTTATTTTCCAATGGTTCCATATAAGTAACTTACTGAAATATCTACGCGCGTTTTTTTTTTCAATAATATAATATTGAGATTTTAAAAGCACACATATGGAAGATGCACGTCTCAATGTGTGAGGAACAAACAAAATTTATCGACAAAACATTATCGCTCCGCCTTTCAGTTGTTTGTCCGAGGGCTTGTCGTATATAAATTGGATAATTTGACCATGTATTTTGTTTTACTACAGATATAAAATAATTATGGAACAAATACGTACTTAATTAAGTTAGAAAAGTAACTACTGGTCTTGAGATTCATTTGTTTGTTTCAAACACACCAGCAGAGACCGGAAACTATCCGTGTAGTTCAGACATAACCTTGGTAGTTTTTCCGTTGAAAGGAAGCAAAAGGACGTTCGGGAAACCAACATAAGTAACATAACACATACTCATTTAGATGCAGACAGATACAGATGTATTTGAAACAAACCAACACAAGACATAAACAACCTTTGTGAAAAACATATTTCTCTAAAAAAATACAATAATCATGTAAACATTAATATTTTATCAGGTATAAGCACATTGATGTTAAATACAGTGCTGAAATAGTATATGCTATTTCGAGAATACATCCACATAATTAAGAACGCTTTACTTTATAATTAAATATACTTTTGATTGTTTATTTTATAGACCTTTTTCTCAAATGTCCCAAAACAATTACGCGCACATAGAATCGTCAATAAAAAACTAAACATTAAAAGTCAGTATTCTTCGGCGGAGGAGGTCGGTTGAGCATTGCTCGAGTCGGGAAGACCTTTGCCGCCGAGGGAGGCCGTACTTTTGGTGGCGGATTAAACACGTCTCGCTCCACCAGGTTGGCGACTTGGGCCTTTTTCTTCATTTTGGTGATGACCATGTAAATAACCACACCAGTGACCATCGTCCCTATTTGATAACACAAAATACTTAATGAATGATACACCTTTGGTAGTTTTACATACTAACACTTTATTAAAAATAACAAAAAATATAGCAATTCCATTTTATTACAAGTAAAATAGTGATGTCTTTACCATCAGGGCAAATAAATGTACATCATGTGGTTATTGTATTATTTTTAAGTGTGTCCTGCTACATATAACTTATATGTCGTCTCAATACATGATCCAAACATCAAAGTGTCACAAAATTATCCAGTTTTTAAATCTACACCAATAGTACGTTGTCACTTATGCATTGAAAGTAAGCCGAACCCACCGGCCATCCCTCCTGCGCCCACTCCCGCTGATTTGAAGAGCTGTTGTTTTTGTACCACAGGTTTCTTCTTGATGACTGTCAAATCCTTGCCGTCAATTTTACATTTACAGCTGGTGTGTCCGGTGGTCACCATTATTCGCTGTATGATTGGAATGTGTGATTAAAAAAAAATACATTCTTCAAAATTGAGAATACCTAACTGCTGTTTTAAGGATTCAAACTGAAGTTATATCATATATTATTTTTATTTGAACATAAAATTAATAATCTTATTCTTCTTTAATTATGATTATGCTTATTAATCAAGAAAAGTAAGCTACAGGAAAAGTTTAAGTCAAATGAGTTAATCAGTTTAAAACAAATATACAATACATGCTTTTTAAGCTTTGCATTCAAATGCCTTTCACTGTATTCGTTAAATGATTTAGAAAGAACTTTCGATATCGACATTATGATTGCTGCATAATTAATATTTCAAATGTACTTACAGCATGGTCTACCACTGAAAATAGCACGAACATATCATACATGTATATATAATGTATACCGTATATAATTGCATATTTAACATAATTTACAATATAACTGCATGCAATATTTTAAAATAAATAACTTATGCATAACAAAGATACTGCGGTTTATTTAATACCAATTTACGAGCATCATATGCACACTACAGACATAATAGTTTATTAACGTCTCACTTTTGTACAAATACAGTTAATCAGAACAAAATCATAATACGTATATATGTACAAAAACACTCTAACAGAGTTACGAGAGACTAAGGTTCTAAAAATTCTAAAAGTGTTTAATGAGTATATTCATCATAAAAACTTTCACA
Organism: Dreissena rostriformis; assembly: GCA_007657795.1. NCBI lineage: Eukaryota > Metazoa > Mollusca > Bivalvia > Myida > Dreissenidae > Dreissena > Dreissena rostriformis. Next base: position 98,350 of record VMBQ01003535.1, on the reverse strand, counting down.
TTTGTTAGAAATATAATACAGATTCTTAAGAAAAATTAAATTGAAAAATATTAATTTTATTTAAAATAAAACAAAATATATTAACACACATATACACTATGAGACAATGCAATTTGTACATTAAATGATTATAAACAGTTTTGTAGTTATAAATTACATAGTATACATGTATTAATATTTGAGACGCAATTGACTATGCGTAATCATTAACTGGTTCATATATACATATGGTTGCGTCGCTTAATTAAAAGGTCATGACAGGCTCTAGAACTGGGTTTAATAAGGCATATATACACTACATGTATATAATACAAGACATAATACGTTAACGTAAGCCCTTATTGTATACAATAAATAAAGACAGATAGGGATCTTATTATGTAGGCACTTTTAGTGCTATAGTTTGAAATATAAGTACCTTTCTCCACTTTACATTCTGATGTTGAGCTCGTTGTGTTCAAACACTTCACGTCACTGCGATTGGGAGAATAATTGTATCACATTTAGTAAAACTAATGAGGAAAGAGTTTGAACAATCATAGAATTGATAACCCATTCGTTAATTAAGTTTGTCAACTGTTTCATACCGATATAAATGACATTTACACAAAGAATTTCTCTGCAGCATATACAACTAATTTTTAGGAATCTACATTAAACCATAAACTTTCAACATTTTACAAAGTTATTTTATCTGTATATGCATTTGTCTGAAAGGGCTAGGTTCACGAAGGGTTGAACTATGATCTGTTTTAGAATTTAAAGAATTTACTTTTATCTTAAGGACATTCTTTTCAATATAGGAAAACGACAGTTCTATAATTAATATCGCTTTATTATGGTTGCTATGGAAACATGATAAATACGTGTGAACATGTGTTATTTCATATACAAATCAAGTACTAATGTATATTTATGCATTATACTTCATTATGAAAATTATAAAAATGTACACGAGTATTTAAAACACACAGCATATTGTGAAACAGCAATACATTTTGGTTGGTTGTCATGGTAACGAGTAAAACATGACGTTTTTTTAAAAAAATACATTTTTCAATGAAATCAACGAAAAGAAAATTATAATATATTATACATCATCATTTGTCTACGGCATACCCTAGTGATCGGATTATATGCATAAATGTTTTAATTAATAATTTGTGAAACTCAAATAGCCGTTTCCATGGGAAAAAAGCTAAATGTATATGATATGAAAAGTCATTTTGCAAAGTTAATATCGATCGACAAACAAAATAAACAAAACAACTTAAAAGATAAGTATATGAATTTATGATGATTTACGAAACTATTTTTTTACAAGTTCACAGGGCATATTAAGCTGCTTTGTGAACATAGTCCTTTGTTTTTCACGTCCGAAAGTCACGTTGTACTTTAATTGGTTTAACAAGACAGTTAGAAAAATAATAATAACATTTTACAGTTTATCTCATGCTGATTTAATCCAAAAACCCTACAAGTTTTTGCATACACTTACTTCGTTTCAGACATCAAGCATAAACTATGTTTATCCTGGTTGCCTAGTGACGAAACCACAGTTGCTACGCACAGTTCCGTATCCACCAATTTGTTGTCGAACACTTGTACGTCCCGAAGTGTTGTGTCCGGATGCACACTAAGCTGTGGACTAAAATGTTAACTTATGATTTCAAATGGCTCTTCTTTTCGAAGACTCATTTAGGATGTTATTGTTTTTATGGACGCTTAAACAGTATATTAAGTATTTGATTCACGTTACTCATTTGGAAAGTTTGCATTTTCTGTCTGCATAGCATAGTTATTGAGATCGTTCTGCACTTGTATTAAACTGCTAAACTAGAAACAATTATTTGTAAATAATCAACATATAAGACCAATATATACCATTTGAGTCAATAAATTTCATAACTCAGAGCAACATTTGAACTTACTCGAATATTTCGACTATATCACATAGTCTTCATCAGCAATGTGCTGGTCAGTTGACCGAGTCACGTGACGTAGGATGGTCACGTGACAAGGGGAGAGAATTGTACACAGATCTAGGCCGGGATGACTCGATTGTGATCATACCCGCTGATAAAAGGAGAACAACAGTTGTTTTGAACAAGGCTGAATATGAGGACAAAATGGGAAAACTAGTGTCGGACACGGATACCTATGTAAAGTTGAAGAATGACCCCACTTAATCTGTCAATAACTTACTTATTTCGAAACTCAAAGACATTAAAAAGAATGACAACATCCCCGAACATTTATACAAAAAACTTTATTCAACTTCGGAAAATGTACCCAAACTTTACGGCCTACCTAAGATCTACAAGAAGGATGCCCCTCTACGCCCCATAGTGTCGAGTATTGGCAGCGTTATGTACCCCACCGCCAAGTATTTAGCCAACATGATTGGCCCTCTAGCGGGTAAGACGGAGCACCACATCGTCAACAGTGTTGACTTTGTTCAGAAGATTAAGGGACTGGAAGTACCACCGGGAACTAAAATAGTATCGTATGATGTATCGGCATTATTCACAAGTATTCCTGTGGATAAAGCTTTGAAAGTGATTAAAGACAGGTTAAAAAAGGACAACCAACTATCAAACAGGACTGAAATAAGTGTGGACTCAGTTTGTGAGCTTCTAGAACTTTGTTTGAACAGCACATATTTTATTTATAGGGAACAGTTCTTTCAACAGAAGCAGGGTGCAGCCATGGGTTCTCCAGTCTCGCCCATCATTGCAAATTTATATGGAGCATTTTGAGAAGGAGGCCTTAGACACCGCCAAGAACCCACCTTCCATGTGGTTCAGGTACGTGGATGACACCATGACCAAACTTCGTGAGTATGATATTGAGTCGTTCTCCTCACACATCAACTCCATAGATGAACACATTAAGTTTACATCGGAATAGGACGAAGATCGTAAGATACCCTTTTTGGACACTTGTGTTCACGTACACGACGATGGTTCCACCAAGGTTACTGTTTACCGAAAACCAACACACACCGACCAGTACCTGACCTTCAATTCCAACCACCACTTAGACCACAAACGGTCGGTAGTTAGAACATTATTTCACAGAGCAGAGAAAATCGTCACTGAGGAACATGACCAAAAGTCAGAAATCGAACACAGCAAAACCGCACGTAGGGCCAACGATTATCCAGAGTGGATGTTTACGATCCCCAAGAAGAAAGAAAAAACACCAACTGATAAATCCGCCTGTGTACAATTCTCACCTCTTGTCACGTGACCATCCTACGTCACGTGACTCGGTCAACTGACCAGCACATCGCTGACGAAGACTATGTGATATAGTCGAAATATTCGAGTAAGTTCAAATGTTGCTCTGAGTTATGGAATTTTTTGACTCAAATGATGAATCCAGAGCAAGAGAACAACCTCTATAGTTGAATATATACCATGTCACATTTTAGACACATAGTACGGATTGTTCCTAATATTAATGACTTCACTGCATGTTATATGAATAATTCGAATTATAATTACAATTTATATAATGTGACATTACGCTAACCATCAAAGCCCACAATGTTTTGCATACAGTGTTCTAAGGCGGTAACTCCAGCCTTAATAATTTAACTAGCGTTTTGTTTGACGAATTAACATTTGCGTATAAGATTACAGTTTTACCAATTAGTTGGGGTATGAAAGAGTGTACTCTCTAAGAACTTATTTTTAATTAAAGGCACTTGTCAAAATATTTTGTTCTCGAGAGCGACTTAATTTTTTTTTGAAACCATTTTCAACTTATTTAAAATTGAAGCATTTATATAATATGTTCATTTTTTTCGAATAAGCGATTCAATTAGTTGGAATAATTCCAATGTACTAGAAGTATTTAACGATAGTTTTATTTATATGTTAAAGATAGCCTTTCTGATGATTTAACTTGGAAATTAATATTCATTTTATTTGTTGACGTACCATTTTCCGTTTGGTAGCGGTTTGCTAGAAATCACAATTGGTTGACATTCCTTGGAGCCGGGCTTTACTGAACAATCGATAGTACTGGTATGGGTAGTGATGCTCTGTAACATGCGCCAAGGATTATGAATTTGCGATATAGTGTTTGTATCCGATATTATACATTTTTAATATACTTTACCCCGTTTGTCGTGTTCTTCAAGTTTTGAAAATATTGATATCTTAAAAATAGTTAAGATCACACATTCAGTGGTCACAATTACATATTTTATTACATATTCTGGTGAAAAACGCAGTAGTAGTAGTAGTAGTAGTATTGGTGGTAGTGGTAGTGGTGGTGGTGGTGATGATGATGGTGCTGGTGGTAATGGTGGTGGTAGTGGTAGTGGTAGAAGTGGTAGTAGTAGTAGTAGTAGTAGAAGTAGTAGTAGTAGTAGTAGTAGTAGTAGTAGTAGTAGTAGTAGTAGTAGTAGTAGAAGTAGTGGTAGTAGTGGTGGTAGTGGTGGTGGTAGTAGTGGTAGTAGTAGTAGTAGTAGAAGTTGTACTAGTTGTAGTAGTAGTAGTAGTAGTAATAGTAGACGAAGTATAATTATGTAATTTTTATGTAGTATTATGCATTCATTACTTACCCCAGGCTCGAATGGTTTCGATGGCTGGATTCTTATTGTTGTGCATTGATGTGCGGAGCAGCTTCTGTCGACGGAAGATACAGCGCAATATGATATGCGTTACATCTCAAATAAATAATAATGGGTGTATGAAAATATACCATACAACATATTTAAGCATGATACTAAATATGTACATTTATATCTACGTTCATGTCTCTTGTTCAAACATGTTTAACAAAAAAATCTAAATTACCAAAAGATCATTCAAATTTTGTGTTGTGTTTCATCTTTGATGTAAGAGTTTAAATGATTAATATAACTGAGGGGCAAATTTGTTTGCGTAGAACGAAGTGAAAAAGATAAATCGCTCTGAATGTACTTGCATTGCAGTGGTCATTCCTTTTACATAAATCGAATAGCAAACGTGCAGGTCGTCCACTGGATTTGCGAAGGTCAAGGTAGTGTACTTTGTAGATTGGTCGATTTGGTTCGACGTGAATTGCGCTTGAGTGCCACTAGTTGTGACGGAGACGTTCGTCGATCTAGGACACGAAAGTAACACAAAGTTATATATTTAATTAAATGGACTGCAACGCGCAAAATGTATGATGGTTTCCGAGATGAAGTAAAATATCAAAGTATTCAAGACACCATAATGACGTGATATCCATATTGTATTTAACCATCTTACCTTCCGGTTGTTAGGAAATGTATTTGACACGTTGCATCCGTACTACATATACTTTCGCTAGGCACTGGTCCGATGGAACACTTTTCCTCTGCAAAAATCATTGTATCACGATCGGTTTTGTAATGAAAGATTTCAAACACAAATCCGCATATACACACCGAACTAACTGACCACATCATACACGTTTAATATCATTTATAAGGCTATAGGAATATGTATTAACACTTTGTTCTTGCATATCGATGTGTTTACCGTTCGAACACGATTGCCCTTCAAAACCTTGTCGACATCGGCACTTGGCAGTATCGCTTGAGGAGTCACACAAACCACCATTTAAACAATGTAATTGTCTGCAGGGACTCTTTTGTGACTCTGAAAGGTTAGATGATATCACTTTAGTCATATGACGAGCAACAACTGACACAATTGTCGTTACACATGACAGGTAAAATGTATGAATGTTAAAACTATGCAAATATTTTAATATATTGATTTTTTATTTCTGAAATTAACGTGTTTAATAATACCGATTAGGAGGTACTATATTTACAAACATCAGACGGCATAAATGTTTTTTTTATGAATATAATTTTCATTGTTTTCTTTCCTGGTTCAATACCTGTTTGTTCCGGAGAATACACTTCAATATTTGTACATCCTTTCTTTTCAGAAATAGCGGAATCATCAGACCTAAAAGAACATAGGAATATTTTGTGCCAAGCAGTCTTTATAACGATGCATAGGAACATAAATATTGTTCTCAAATGTAAGAGTTTACCAGACACTTATTCCAATTGCTTAATGATATACAATACAATTTAGATGGAGTTTAATTGATAGTTTATAAAAAGGTGTCGCATTAATTCAAAAACTCTTCATAAAACCAATAAAGAAACCATTTTATTCAGCTTATTATTTTAACAAAAGATGTGTCGATACAGGGATCTCAACTTTTCTTCCGTTTTGATAGCATAATGTACGTAGGTTACATAAGACATATTTGAAGTTGAATTTATGTAGTAATTATTAAGTATATGTAAACCGGAAGATTAAGATTTATACATTAAAAAACAACACATTTGACCATGACAAAAAAATCAAACTATTTACCAAATCAGGTTAGCTGAATTTAATTAACTTTGTACACAAAGTCAGTTTATCAGATACTTGAACAGAAAATCACACTATATTACCTCCACACCGACTTAAGTTATTAGAAGACATGTTTCTATTTTTAGTAACACATTGACCTTTACTCAACTGGCCCAAAATGCAATCCAGCCAAGGTCTGAATGTGAACTATCAACAAACAAAATAAAAGCACAAAACCTCAATCCAAACTTAAGTTATTTAGTGGAAAAGTTGTTTTAATATACATTTCAGTAACTTTTACCTCGACGCCACTGGCGCCCATTACAATCCCTCAACATGAATGCAACCTACCTATACACAAAGTGTCAGCTCAATATCTCCATCCTTACTGAAGTTATTGCTCGCGCAATCTCGCGCAATTGTTTTTTTTTAACATATATTGTAAGCAACACGGATCTTGACCGTGACCTAACTGGTTTCAAATGAAACTGCATGTATGTTAGTTCTACAGTTCAGCTAGAGTTAGTTGTAGCACGCAAACGTTCCCATAATTGTCAAAAAACAAAGTGTATAAAGGGGCATAATTCTGCCTTATTGCAGGTCAGAGTTATGGGCCTTAGCATTTGATCTCGCATGATGATCCCCAAAACATGCTTTGGGTTTCAATTGAATATATGTAGTAGTTCGAAAGATACGTACTAGTTGCGCGAAAACCTAAACCTACATTCATCTATCACGCAAACGTTTTCCGGACTTTCATAAAAACAAACGGGGCATAATAACGTAAAAAAAGCTGGTTACAGTTATAGCTATTGGTTAGAGAATTTTTATTAATACACATTTGTCAATCTTTATTTCAATTTCTGTTTTAGATATAGATATAATGTTGTAGTTGAAAACAAACGTTAATCCAAATTTTCTAAGAACACAAAGGGGTTTAACTTTAATAAATTGCAGGTCAGCATTATGGATTTTGGTCAGTCACCTTACCCAATTACTGCGAACAAATGTGTGAAGTCAATTGAATACCTGCATTAACAAAGTGATAATAAAATATGGAGACGTTGGACGTTAACCTTAACCAATAGTCTCAGTACACAATGAGGCATAATTCTACTTAATTGCAGGCTAGAGTTATGGAACGTGGTCATTGACCTTACAAAATGACCCTAAACACATGTGGGAAGTTTCAATGAAATACCTATAGTGGAAAACGTGATATGGAGATGTTCTACGTTAACCGTCATCAAAGCATCACGCACGCAGACATTTGGGTGAGAAGTATAGCTCGGAGTATTCTCTGAATATTCGAGCTTAAATTAATTTTTCAATTTAACGTTCAATGTAATACAAACTTAAGAAATAATCAGTGTCATGATACTTAAAACAGATCTGGATTGGTCTTTGCTGAGATGATCCAGGCAGGTACATAACGTTGTATTTGCAAACGTCTGTATCATTTGTCGGCAATGCCGTTACATTTACACTCGAAACGGAGTAGTTCAATTTTGATTCACTGGAAAAAAAAATACACACGAGTATCTATATCGAGGACTGTAAACTTGGCAAGGTAGAGAACATTTATAAAAAAAAAATGCGATTAGCAAGCATACGTTTAATAATTTTAGCTTACCACTACGTACATGTGTTCATATACTTCAGGATAAATTAAATCTGACATTAAAGACTCCATTCTCGAAAATCTCTTTCTTCTTGTGTAGTGTAATGTTTGAATATCTTACCACGGACGATTATGGGGTTTAACTGTCTGGACAACAAAGTGGCATGGCTTCCCTTCTGGACACGCAATGGTCGAGTTATGCGGGGGTATCATTAGATTAATACCAGAATTACTCTGAAATATCAACCATTGGTATTGACTGAATTGATAGTATGAAAGTTTTGGTATTTAAATGCGAACATTGGTTTAAGTTATGATGTTTAACATATAAAATGCACGTCTTTTTGCAACACACTATATATTTAAATATATCAAATCCACAAACAAGCCAGCGCATTGATCTGTATGACAATTATTTAGGCTATCAAACTTAACTAACGTGTATTTTAGTACCATTGTTATTAACTATGGTGTAATGCAACCCATTTCAAATATCTTTATCATATACATATATATGTAAAGTCTTTTTTAATGGCAACGTATTAAAAAACTGACCAATCGCATACCTAGTGTATGTTTATGCACAGCCGTTACATATTGTCGTCTAACACACATGTTCTGATTTAGACAGATATTCACGATAGAAGCAATTAACTCAAGTAAATAAACTATAAAACTTTTAACCGGTAGTTTTATTGAAATGAAGAGGTAATCATATTGAAATATACTTACACTATTCACTGAAACTGGAAAAAGAAATCAAATCGATTTAAAACGTTTGATCAAAACAAATATACATAAATGTTTATCTTTTCAAAACAGTACTTGTTTATACATATGGAGTATACTACAATGGAACTAGATTGCCACCACTTTAATACAATTACAGTAAGTTAAACAACACAAACAGGTTTCTTACTTATTCTACAGCAGCGCTCGTCCGAAATAACACTGAAAACATAAACGCGTTCGTAAAACATATTCAAGAATACAGGAAAAGTTATATGCACACAACGTATCGATATTACGAAAACAAACACGTAATAGTGATTGGCTCCAATATTGTATTTTAGCAACGAATAACGTATACTTGTACTGGTATATTGTTTAATTCTATATGTAGACTGATGAAGTTGCGTCCCACTTACTTGTCGTTGTACTTGGTTTGTGCGCAATAATCAAAAGTGCCCACAGCCAAAGGTACGAATGTAATTCTTGTTTCATAGGTGCAAACAACACCTTGACAGCTTTGTAATCTCGCTATTGGCGACTTCACTTGTAACCCGTTGGAGAATCGACCGCTCTGAATATTAGGCCTGTAGTAAAGATATAAGCAAATATTTTGACATTTTACTATATGCCGAAATAATGTTGGCATGTCTTAGTATTGTCGCTTCAAACATGGTATATTTCTACAGTTGATGATAATGAATAGAGTTTACGGAAATAACAATCATTCAAAAATCAATCTATCGATCTCATATTATCCAATAAATGTATGCACACATCATGTATTTAAACGGTTTACGTTATTTCGACTTAAGAAAGCTTGCACGTGATATATTTACGACTTAAAATATTGGATAGTTAATATTCGTGTCAACAAGTATAGTTAACAAACGAATGTGTGTGTGTGTGTGATTGCAAACATTGTTCCAGATGTTCCATTGACGAGAAGGACGATACTGCACGACGTGTTGACTGGACATCGTATCTCCTTTAGTATGCCATTATCCAAGAACATTGGCGGCTTCTACAAAATACATATGTATGGATAAGGTAAAACTTTACAGATGACATCGATGTTATATTATTAACGCGGTCACGTAGTTGTGCTCCTTTAGGTTTCAGCCGATTGTTCATTTTATCAATTTGTAATGCCAGAACAGAGAAATTAGTAAAATAAATAGCTACGCATATAAATGTATTGCATTACAAATAAAACATAAAATTGTATGATGTTTACAGAAACCATTCATCTAGTAATTTATGCAAATAGAAAACAAATGGTTTATAAAATGAAACTATAAAACTATGTAGTCCACGTGCTTTTCATAACATTGAAACAGGAAATTCGTATAAAATGGAATAATAGAAAAATCATGTAACAGAAACGTACCAAATAATGCAGATTCTGCTCAGGACTTCCTGTAACGTCAGGAACGTATATAATAACATGAGAAGATACCATATCGTAACTCAAAATTCCACCTCTGTATATTTTTATTTTTGCTATGTTTGTCAGAAATAATAATATATCAACCACATTTAGTCTTCAATCCTATGTTTAAAAATTAACTATATAATTTTGCTTACATCATTAATTAAATGCACTGATTATTAGATTGAATGTTAATGAGACATTTATACGCTTTAATATGAGGTTGTCAATAAAGCTAGCAAAGAAGTCAGAAAACCACCATTACCATTCGTACCATGATCAATCGCAGTCAAAGATTTATCAAGGGTTGACGTTAATGTTGTGACTGAAGTCAAAGTGCTAGCCATCGAGTTCCCAGCATTCACACCATGATCAATTACGGTCGAAAGTTTATCAACGGTCGCCGTTAATGTTGTGACTGAAGTCAAAGTGCTCGCCATCGAGTTCCCAGCATTCGCACCATGATCAATATCGGTAGAAGATTTATCAACGGTTGCCGTTAATGTTGGGACTAGAGTCAAAGCGCTAACCATCGAGTTCCCAGCATTCACACCATGATTAATTGCGGTCGAAAGTTTATCAACGGTCGCCGTTAATGTTGTGACTGAAGTCGAAGTGCTCGCCATCGAGTTCCCAGCATTTGCACCATGATCAATATCGGTAGAAGATTTATCAACGGTTGACGTTAATGTTGGGACTGGAGTCAAAGCGCTAACCATCGAGTTCCCAGCATTCACACCATGATCAATTACGGTCGAAAGTTTATCAACGGTCGCCGTTAATGTTGTGACTGAAGTCAAAGTGCTCGCCATCGAGTTCCCAGCATTCGCACCATGATCAATATTGATAGAAGATTTATCAACGTTTGACGTTAATGTTGGGACTGGAGTCAAAGCGCTAACCATCGAGTTCCCAGTATTCGCACCATGATCAATTGCGGTCAGATGTTTATCAACGGTCGTCGTTAATGCTGGGGCTGAAGTCAAAGTGCTAGCCATCGAGTTCCCAGTATTCGTTGGGATGGTTTGGTAAGTGCTAGTTTCAAGTGCGGAATAAGAGATTGTATTTCCATTTGATGAATTCGATGAAATTATTTTACTTGTCGCAATCGAGGACGTATTTCCATTTATTGTATTTAATGACGTATTTCCATTTGCGGACGAACGTGCGTCAACAGTTGAAAGTATTGTTGTGACTGAAGTTAAATGGATAGTTGTCGATGCCGTTGCAATGTTCTGATGAGTGTTATTTCCAGTTGTTGGATTAGGGGAGGTATTTCCGTTTCCTGAATTCAAGAACGTATTTCTAGTGGTAGAATTTGATGGCATGATAACAAGATTTGTCGAGAGAGGCAAATTCATATTTCCACCAGTGGACTTACCAGCAAAGCTTGTTGAAGATGATGTACTTTGGGTTGCGTTGGAAATTGTTGTAGATGTCTGCGTGGTGGAGGTTGTTGTTGCATCTACAATACACACTGGATCATTGTATCTAATACAAATACACATTATTCAACACCAGCATGCATTTTTAAAATGCGTTTCATTATACACATGTATTTATGTTTGCTCAGCTAGGAAAACTATGAATAGTAAATCCAAATCTTGAGGGACAGTATACGGTATTTTGTGTGATGTTTCGTTAAAGAGACTTTAACGTATTGTCTTAAAAATTTGTATTGGCTATAACAGTGTACCTTTAATGAATATTTACCTCCAGATGACATCTACGTTTTCAGTTTAACATTTGCACAACTAAAAGTTTGTCAGACAATATAACTGATATTACTTCTATAACTTATTATAATCATATCGTGTTAACTGCATTAACATCAATTGATTTGTCTACGGAGAGAGCTTAAAAGTAATAATAGCATTAAATACAGTAATGAGTTATGTCATTGCGATGTACAAACGTTGAATATTGAAATAATATACAACACTTACCAACTTCGCAAGTTTTACCGCCATAACCAACAGGGCATTTACAAGTTGCATTAGATTCGGTAGAAATGCATTTCCCTTCGTTCAAACAGTGTAATGTTTGGCAAAGTCCAAACACTGTTAGAAAAATAATACTCAGATTAAAAAATAACTAGTGGTAAGATGCATGCCGTCATAGAGCTAAAATAGATACATATAACACACACGAATTAGTCGATGTGTGTATATTAATACAACTTAAACCACCTTTTACTCTTAAACTGTACTATAGATACCTGTACGAAATCACCAATTATTAACAAACCCACCACACTATCGTTTTTACAGTAAAGAAACTCATACCTGTCTGATTTTTTATTTCAACTTCAAAACGTCGTTCTTCTCCCTGTACACTGTCAAAAAGAGTATATGCGTAAAATATGGTTCATGTTAGTTTGTTAAAACGGGCGCAAGGAGTTAGAAATAAATGTTAAAGGTGTCTTTATAATGTAAGATGATACGATTTCTTCCTACTTTAGCATTTTACCGTATTTAAGATGTATTTGATAATAACACGAAAACGTGTCTTTTTAAAGTCGACCGTATTTATTTTTCGATTTGCAAATTGTTCCTTAAACTCGTATACTGGAACTTGTTAATTAGCCAGATTTTGGGTAATGCCGCCTCCAAATAAATCATATGGATCAACAGTTTAATTTGCCTCGGTTTTCTGCAACAAAACTTCCGTGATCCACTTATCATACTGGGGAAATATGCATGTGCAACTGAGATATTTAGAGAAGTCCGACGTTACGTGTCATTTATCATTTACGAGGGATGATTAGGAATGTGCCGGTCGTACACATGTTTACATAGAATATAGTACACATATTGAAACTTCCAATGATTTTAACTATCTGAAAATTTTATCAATTCAATCCTTAAATTTAAAATATCGGCCAATATCTTATCTTTATATGAATCATAGTAGTTTTAAAATGGTATGATGCTGATTTGCATTTATGTCCATTTAAATTGTTTTGTATAATTCCGATATATTGCACATATAATAGAATGTGTAACAAAATGTTCATTGAATTGTCAAACACAATCACATTTTGGAGGAAAATTTAGAATTTCCATCCGCTTTTTTAAAACCACACCGCTAGAGGCTTTCTATTATTAATGAAGAATACATATTTCAGAGAGCATCGAAAGTATGAAGTATGTCGGTGTTTCTTTAAAGCCACACACCTTTTTTGACATAGTAAATTTAAGTTTAAATAAGAAACATATTTTATCTATGCCAATTAGAATATATCTGGTGGTTACAAGGAGAAATCCGTCTTTTTTGCGCTTTAAAACTTAAAAATAATCGCGTTTGTCGAAATGGACGTATAATATAGAAATCCTACTTTCGGTTTTAAAAGCGGTAATTCCCGGTTGAAAAATAATAAATTACTTGCTCACTAGGCTATAGATTGAATGAAAATTGTGCACACTTTCAAATTGCATCAATATGTATTGATTAATATGTACTTCATTTCAAGGTGTGTGGCTTTAATATGTACCGTTTTAAAAATTATTTTTGTTCTAGGTAAAATACAACTATGTAAAAAGAATTTTAATTTTGTAATCATGTTCTTCATTTTATTAATTTTGTTAATATACATTACCCCGACTTAAAGCAAAACGCGTTTGTTCTAGTAGAAAAAGCAGTAGCATAACCAACATCTGTAACGCATTTGTCAGCAGTTGCTTGCGATTGAAAAACGTGCATGCCTGCTATTGGATTCCCACACATCTGAACCTGCTCGCTGCATTAAAAGTGTTATGATAAACCATTCATATTTGTATTAATATCGTTCAAAAGTGTGTGTATAAACTTGTTTTAAATAACGTTGATTCAATATTAAAGTTGCTAACAATATTGTTGTGTTCACCTTAATATAAAATGCATAATAATGAAACACAATTTTATGTTAAGCTATGTGGAAATTATGATATGCAATATAAATGAGAACAAAAACGATTTACATAATTATAAATACTTCTTAAGTTTGGAGAAATGTGTTTGTACCTACCAACGGCCAGCATGTAATGCAGAAGCAACACTTATGTGGCAGGTTATACCGGGTAGACAAATCAGTACAGAATTTTCACTCGGTGTCGGTGGCAAGAATTTAGGAATTATCTATGGATATGTAAAAATTTATAAAGATTATTTGATAATCAGTTAAATGATGAACGACTGAAATAAATGTCGTGGTATTAAACATACCCTTCAATGTAAGTGAACTCACGATGGTGTAGAGAAAATACCAAGAAATAATTACTAAATAAAAACATTTAAAACTTCACAAACGTTTTCACACAGGTTAAAGTTGACGCATTACAGCTAAAATTGTGTTCTGTTGAAGTTTGAGTATCTTTAGACTTCGAATACAGATAATAAGTAGTTTATTATTTCTCATTTTTTCACCCTACGATACTCATACGTACGTCATTCGTTGCATTGATGAGGCCTTGGTCTGGAACCATAAATAAACATGATTAAATTTATTAAATCATTTCCTTATATTATTAAATACGTTACAAACAAAAACACCGTCATAGCCAATTCAACGGGTATACCTTCTTTTCCTATGTTGACTGCAAAACATAATTCGTCAACATTGACACTGTAAATAAATGGATCAATTTGTTTATGGAAAAAATAACAGTTCAATGTTTCCACGGACGCTGCTTATGTCATTTTTGAAAAGAACACATCTACAAACAACAACAAATCAATAAACACAAAAAGTGATACAACAGAACAGCATTGTGTACTGGAAATTCCTTAGTATAAAATTTTAATGCATTTATTGCAAGTGCGTTTGAATGTAAGAGTTATTGAATGCGGATTCTCATTATGACATGAGCTAATATTGTTTTACAAACCCATTGCTTGTTCCATCCGAGGTGGTCTGATAACAGCACCTGTATTGCCCCTCAGGAATGGTTACATTGACAAGAAGCAAATGGGAAGACGCTGTGAATGAGATTACCGTGGCATTGCCTGTATTAAAATCACAGTGTCCTGGTACTGGCCTGCAAGTTAAAATGTCGTGTCTGGAAAACAGCTGGAGCAATACATTTGGTTGGAAACAGCTTACCAAATACTTTTCTTACATGGCATGGTTCATTCGAGTCTTCTTTACAAAGTATAATAAAACGATAATATAAATATTTGTTCAAATACTTTCTATTTAAGATTGTTATATTTTGTTATTTTGCCGCAAGATTGATACGCGTTTCGGTGTAATACGTACTGTTTAAATGCAATCCCTTGATACGGAACACTAATCAAGCAAGGTTTCCCGGCAACGCATGAAATGTTCTTAGGTAGACTACTGCTGCCATCAAAATGCGGGGCATCAGTTGTCGTGTTTGGGAGGTTTTGAATTCCAGGAAGAGTGTGAGGCTCGTTTGCTATGTATGGATGTTCATTAAAATAGGACAAATGTATCATAATATGTGTATTACTTAGCAATATGACTTACATAATATAATCAGCTTTTGGTTATACAAATTAACACTGCTTATTCGACAACAAAATATTTGAAAACGGCTTACTCTGTGAACAGGTTTTTCCAGTTGCACCATTGGTACACACACAGATTGAAGAGTTGGCTTCCAGATCAGACACACACACGGAGTTGGCTGCGCACACAACGCCTTTGCAGGGATGAATGTCTGAATGGTAGATATGAGTACTATCATATAAAAGAACGATACGATTGCTCATATACGCTGATTATATAAAACCAATCAATATTT
Source organism: Dreissena rostriformis (assembly GCA_007657795.1). Lineage (NCBI taxonomy): Eukaryota > Metazoa > Mollusca > Bivalvia > Myida > Dreissenidae > Dreissena > Dreissena rostriformis. The sequence goes on along the minus strand of VMBQ01003535.1, from coordinate 82,483 downwards.
ATTTAATTAAATAACTCTATAATTTCACTTAAAATATTTAAATTTTGGCTCATTTTAGCAGGTATGGGACTAAACAGGCCTTGTTTATTTGTTTAGTAGACATATTAAACTTATTACCCCAGTGAAATAAACATATTCGAAACATGCTTCAACATGATTAAAACTTGATCGAGCATGTTTTAATAAACATGTTGACTTAAAATGACCCGGTTTTATCCATGGTAAATCATGTTTCACGCCGTTGTTATTGTCACTTTGGAAAGATCTTTTAAAATTATTACCATAATTATCTACTTCATTGTTCTGTTAAAAACGATGGTCATACATGATTCATAGAGCACATGATGTATTGCCATCCTTGTAACATGGTCAACCATGATTTGATCATAATTATTATGATCGTGATAAAACAGATCTCATCGTCAATTAAGATGTACGTGTAAATTATCATGTTCAATTTGTTTTAGATTGCCCTTGTACCAAGGTCACGATCTTTAGACGATGATTATTAATAATACTTTCTGAGTGTACATAGCAATGCATCGTTTCAATTGTTAATTAACCACACACAAACACTGCAAGCAATATAAAATTAAATGATTTGGAAGGTTATGATACGGATGATACTGATAATGGTTATGATGATGACGATGATACTGATCATGCTGCTACTTGTGTTGATGTTGATGATGATAAGTATATACAATGATCATTAAAATGGCAACAAATATAATGCTCATGATCATGATGATACGACACTGATGTTGAAATATTACAAATAGTTATGACGATGATGATGATTATCGTAATGATGATGGAAATATAATGATGATGGTTATAGTGAAAATGATGATGCTTGATATAATTGAAACAATTGTAACTATTACAGAACTTAAACTCCTTTATACCAGACAGCATCCGAATTGGTTGTCCGAAAAATTGCTAAATTGTCCTAATAAAAAACATGCATTGTATCTAATCTTTTCTTAGTTATACGCATATTTTCAAATTATACAACGTCAAAACTTCGTTTGAAATTTGAAAATTGTATATACAAAAAAAAATAAATCAAAACACTTTTCAATATTTTACACACTATTGAAATTGCAGTTGCCCTCCCAAGACAGTTTAAAATATATGCCAATAGAAAACAACATTCTTTAACAGGTATGTAAACTGCCAATAAGGAACATCGAAATACAAGATTGAAAATAAACAACATCCTGAGGATGATGGTTGTTTATGTCTATGCTTTTGCACTACTTATATAAATCAAACTGTGGTGTTTTTGGAGTAAAGATTGTAGTAATAGCTTTTCAGTAATATTACACTTTGACAATAAAATGGGTTGGTTTATTTCCGACTGTGATTCACGGGAAAACACGAGCATGGTACCATCATTACCGGTATGCATGTTCTGTCAATGCTGTATAAAACGTGTCCACTGCAGTATAAATTAATTAAGCAACAGACACATTGTTATCTCTCAGATTAGTGAAATTTACAGGGATTCCGGATCAGAACAATGCTGTTGACCTGTTTTCAGGATGATACAAAATCAAGAGTCATTGATTTATTGTCAATCATAGGCAATATTAAAAAATATTGAACGCAATTGCAAACATCATATAGCTATAATGTTAGTGCGAATACAATTATTCCTAAATACCAATGTTATAGTGCAGGTTGATCAAGTAAATTTGGTAAATATTTACATATTTTCGACCATAGTCAAATTTGATGTATTGTTTACTTCTCACATGGGTAGTTTATACCGACGCGCGTTTGAACCTCATGCGTCACATAACATGACCAGAGATGATCGCCTCTTCAGGTAGAATCTCTGGGAAGCATATATACAAGGCATTAGTTTCTTTAAAGACTGAGGAAAACGAAAACAAACCTACCAACAGGTGCGTGAAGTTGACATTTGTATATTATATACTTATTTAGTGCATGACAAAAACGCAGTTATACCACGTGTGGCATCGGCAACTCTCAGGACGATGCACCTTTCTTCACCTGGTTTTCTAAAATGATAAACATATTTTGGCCGAGCTCTGTGAAAAGAAGATTTAATGCATGTGCTTAAAGTGTCATCCCAGATAAGTCTGTGCAGTCCGCACATGCTTATGAGGGACGACACTTTCCGCCTAAACTTGTTTTTCACCAAGACGTGTATTCATTTAAAAGAAAAATATAATAAATGCGGAAATTGTCGTCAATGATAAGCCTGTGTGGACTGCACAGGCTTATCTGCGACGACACTTTTCGCACATGCATTAAACCCCCTTTTCACTGAGCGATGCTCATTTATAATATTTATAATATTTCACGCATGTTTTACAGCCACTTAAATTATATTATGTAATCTTATTTAAATACAAACGTGGCTTTTCGAAAGTGTTTTATTGGCATATATGTTATTATATATTTTATATTTACAATTATGCACGCATATCGGGATCATACCCAAGGACAGAGACTTTGATGCAGAACTTCGACTCTGAACCAGCCGCGGCTGCAGGTGGTACCTTGTACACAATGTCACTGGAACAATTGGCGGCAGATGGTTCTGCAGGAAATATGTACACTCCGTCTACCGGTGGTTGACTGCTCTCCTTCAGCGTTGGGCTGCAAATATTAATTTATATCCATTTGGTTCCGACAAAAATAATATTATTTGTTATACGCTTCGCTTGCTTAGACATGTGATAAGAATATTTCACCGTAGTTTAAGTAAAGATAGGAATTCCTTGAGTCGTGAAAACCGACCCAGTGTGTTTTTAATGTATTCATACGCAGTTAATAATTGTTTTTATTTTTATCTAATTCGTTTTTAGGTGTATATGAGATCAATACTTCATTGAAAATTTCGTTACAATTTCATATTTTATATAAGTGAAAGTTTAAATAAGCTATTTAAAGTACTACCAGTCGTTCAATGATCCGACACTATTTCCATAAGTGTAGTACGACTTTAAATGTAGATCTACGCCTTTGTTGCAAGTCATCGCAGATCCGCTTTCAAATGTCGGAGACAAAAAGTATGGTTTATTCTGAAAAGAGTTTGTCGAACATGAACGCCTTTAACTAGGAATACGTGTAAATAGTTCTGTTACAATAATGCGACTAAAAAGTGTGATATATAAATACTATATGCGACATGTTGTCAAAGGTGATCGTCATGGATCTTTCTTGCAAAATATATTTATATCTATCTCATATAAAATATTGTGTATTTATTATTATAATGATAATATCGTGATAGTTACAATCACTACTGCATCATTGCATTTTGTTCTATTAATAATATACCTGGTCAATCGGTGAGAGTCCACCTAAATAAAACAAAACGTTATATACAAATAAAAGGGGTATACGACGTTCACATGTATTTTATATTAAGTATTTTGCTTAACTTAATGAAATCAAATACAAATTCAACGGCGTATTATACTTCATTAGTATTTGAGTTAACGCGTTTAATGTAGTGTAAACGTGTTCACAACATATTTCATTAAAAGGAAATATTGGTACACGGATAATTGTGCTGTATATTAAAATATAAAATATGAACACGAAAGACTCATTTTTATTTCATTTGACCTTTACATCGTGTAACTTATTTAAAGGGCTGTATTGAACTTACGGAGGCGAGGCTTTTCTAATGTTAGGTTTACGGAAAAAGTTCGGAAATGTTTCGAAAATTTGGCAATAAAAGAGGAAATAAAAATAAAATGGAAAAAAAAAATCATGATCGGGAAAAGGTATACTAAAAATGATAAAAGGTATTTTAATAAAAACTTAACGTATACTGCGAAAAACATTTTCGGAAAAGTTTGCATATTGTTCCGTATTGCTAGATGGTTTTAAAAGTATCATTTGCATTCTCAGTCAATACCTGTTTTGAAACTACATGGATTTATTTCGAACTTTAGAACACGCAAATTCACAAAATTCTCTAAATAGGAATAATTTACAAATGTAAATTATTGCTGGTGGTGTCGAGTTTTTAGTGTTGCTTGCTTAGTTGTAGTGCGTCATGGATGGTTATTGCTTAATGGAAGTAACCGTATTTACAACTTTCAGTTATAGGAGGTCCAGCGCATAAGGATGAACAAACTAGAAGAAAAAAATCTGCTATTTTTGCGAAAAATATGCCCTTTTCTGGAAAGTAATGTTCATGTAAATACTTATTAAAAGGCATTTACTTTCAAATTAAACAGGTCGTTAAGTTAAATGATACTTTCCAAATGTGACATACTCTGGATCCGTGTTGCAACTTGCCTACTGTCGAAACTTCAACATTTTAAAAGCAAACTTAAAGATCAAAGACCAGTTAGTTCAAACTCTAAATTAAACAAATTAATGCAAGCACTGCTGATAGATTATGAATGTAATTATTTTCATTTTCAGTGTGTTATAAATGCCATTATGACAATATCATTATTAAATATTAAGATAACATAATACTCTCTGGTAAATGCACATTCATATACACACATCAAATTAAAACAAAAGACATTTGACAAATCATAAATTTCATGGATATTCAATTTTGAAAATTAAATTAATGAAATAATGAGTGGCCGAAACTTGCTAAAACTGTCAAAATTATAAACTTATTCAAGATTCAGTCCATTAAAAACATTCCAACACTCTTTTTCAAAAATCAGTTATTAAAAATATTATCTTTTAATTAAACTGTTCAGTCGGTTGATTTTAAAATGTATTCATAAACATGTCTTGCTAGATATTATATAATTTACGAGACATTGCTAGCAATCATCTTAAATTTGACCATTAATTGTGACGAACCGCCCGTTGTGCTTTCACGAAATTAAAATTGTTCCGAACCAAAACACACTTTGCTAGACTAATTGTAAAACACTAATGATCTTCGTCGTAAAATAGGTGAAAACCATTAAACAGAAGGGAAAAAACTGCAAAATGATGTTGTCGTAAAAATCGTTAAAAGGTTACACACCAAGACATTATTTTAAAATTCGACAGCAAAATGCCGTCAAATATATTTTGAATTTTATTTTTATTTGAATTTTGCTTCAGTACACCAACAATAAAAAAACACACAGGCCACAAAACGTATGTAAAACAGTTACAACTCCAAATGTATTAAACGTTGTGGAATGAATGTGCTCTTGCATTTTCGTTTTATAATCACCAATAATTCCCATGATTATGGAATAAACAAATTATTTTTTTTGTAAAAGACACACTTTAATGCGTTCTGTTAAAAATTTGATTTAATTCGTTTAGTTGTTCACATACCTGTAATGCGTATCGTTGGACACAGTTCGTCATCAACTAACCTGTTGAATAAAATCATTATATCATATATGTATGGTAATAATTCCTTAAAACACTTATTAACCGAATAGGTAATACAATGGCATAAATCAAGGGATTTTTCCGTTGTGTGATTCTGTTGTAGAGAAACGTTTGGCAAAATATCACAAGTTTTACCCGCCACTGTTTACAGATTGAATACAGAATCTATGTGTCCCAAGCTCTGACGATGTGACATTGACTGTTCCGAGGACACATTGCTGTCCAGACACTCGATCTACAACAGGTTCCCCAACTACCAAATTTGGCGTTGTGAGGCCAACTTGGAATCTTGTACTGAAATAATATTATTTTTTTGTATGGATCTGACTATGTGTTTCAGATTTTTCACTGTTTCTTCACTGTTTATTCGGATTTATTATTCTTAAATGTTTAAGCTCATATTTATTTACACGAACTGAAGTACATTTTACGATAAAGTTTTTTTTGATAAAGCATTAAACTAGAAACAATGCCCCGAAATGTCGAAATTAAAACAATACGGCTTAATTAACTTATTTCATCAATGATAAAATTCACTTATACTTGATGTAAAAACATAATAAATAATTTATTTAATTATTACTTTTTGCATTAATTATTCAATTTATCTTTAGTTCAATAAACATGAAAAACTGTATAACAACACGAAAAAGTCATTGTAAGCTTAGCTTATCTTGTTAAACCCGACTTAAGCACTTTCAAGAAAAAGGGGCAAGCGTCTTAGAAAAATGGCTTATATCTTACACAGAGCTTCCACACAATTGGAACTTGAACAAACATGTCTCCATCAGTCGGCACTGAATCCCTGTCGGCAATCCGCCGTTGGTTTCGACGAAGGATGACTTGTTAAATACATTAAAAACAGAATACAGATGGGACTTTTTCAATAAATGAATTCTAATGTGTTATTGTTAATGATTTCTAATTGTGTTCAATTAATGGCAATGGATCTAAAAACAGGTTATACACTATTAAACATATAACTCAAATCATTTCACGTATACTTACCGTATTACTTATCGTTGGATTGATCTGGATAGCTGCAAAAATACAAACAAAAACACACTAGACGTAGATGAAAGATATGACGACGACACAAATAATATATTGACATTTTCTATTCATCGCAATACAATTTTATATTGTTCATCATATCAAAATACGGATGGTTTCAGAGTAGCAGAGTAATATCGACATTCAGTATTACTTGTAGCACAAGTTGGTCCACCGTATCCTTTTTTGCAGAAACACACGGGCTTTAAAGGATCATGGCCATCGCAGAATCCACCGTTCGCACATTGCAGCAGTTTGCAGCCGGTCATGTCTGCAAAAAAAAGGATGAACAAGAGCTGTCACCAAAGGGTGACATATGCCCCCTTTTTCCACATGTTTGTAAACCTAAACGCAAAGTGTTTTTCGACATTTTTCGAAACCTAAACGCAAAGTGTGACGGAATTTCAGACGGACAGTGCGATCACTATATGCCCTTCGGGGGCATAACAAATTGTATGGAAGACACTATCAAATTATACTCAAAAGGGGGTTCTAAAACTCAACAATTAATTGAATACACAATACATATTTATTTCATGTAAATAAAGAGCTATGTTTGCTTCCTTGTCCATGCATGGCTACAAACATACTGTAATTGAATAGAAGACTAAATCATGACGTAGTAAAATAGCATGATACGTCTTACCATTTGTTTTGGATGTATTTCTTACAGTAACTGTGAAGCATCTGTCTTCACCCGTAACACCAGTTCTGCGACATAATTTTATGTTTCAATTTGCACTCGAAAACTGAATTAGACTTACACCGCGTTCATGTACAAACAAACAAATACATAGAAACATTTTTAATAAGGCAACATGTATCTGTTATAACAACGCATCAATATTAGAATACCAAAATCGTGAATTACGGTTAACGAACATTCAAGCATGGCCTGACATATTTACAAGAAGTAGTCGTTTGAACGAGATAGTGGTAAACATATTTAACCAGTGTATGCCTACTGGACTCTCCCATCCTTCTAAATTGGATCATTTTTTTTTCAAAAAAAAGGGATGTCTAGTATATTTATTTCTATGTTTAGAATATTTCTTAAAGAAATTCCTTAAGGCAAACAGCGCAGACCCTGATGAGACGCCGCATCATGCGGCGTCTCATCTGGGTCTACGCTGTTTGCCAAGGCATTTTTTCTATACGATAAGCATAAATGGGTTAAATAATGATTTTATGTGTTTCAGTCACACAATATTTAATTTATATAACTTGCACATTCTTAAAATTTGCAGCAAATAAGAAAAGGCTTACTTTGTTCTTATTAGCGCAATACACACGTTGATCTCCCTTTTAGTCTGATCTGAAGGTCTAAATGCCACGTCTAACGTACATGACGCGTTCATATTCCGTTCGTCGATACAATTAGAGCACGTGGAAAATATCGTTGTGTTCATTAAGTCCGAGCTCAACAAAGATGGCTTAATACTGTAAATAAATAATACAAAATGTGACCCCTATTTTTGGATCAAAAATTGGATTTTTTTTAACAAAATATTTCGATTTATCGGTACAAGTAAATACTGTCTTAAATGTAATTTTAAAATCGTGCTCTGTTGGGCACATTGATGTACATTTAACCTTTTTCAGCTAGGTAGCAGGATGTACCTACCGATCGTATTCTAAAAGTATGAACTTTCCAACTGTTATTTATATTGGTACCACGACGAAGTTGCATATCTTTTTTTAACTGGGTAGTTATGTGTACTTACCAATCTTTTCCAAGACGGCAGTCATAATAAACTTACCAATCGTATTCTAAAATGGAACCATGATGTACTAACCAACCTAGATATAGCGTGAAACCAAGCTGTACTAACCAACCCTGTTAAAACTTTAAATCAGAATGTTCTAAGTTATTGTATTCTATTGTGGCACAAGGATGTACTTACAAACCCTGTTTCAGTGCGAAACTTGGATGTACTTACCCACCAAGTTAAAGTGGGAAGCCAGGGTGCACTAACCAACCCTGTTGTAGTCTGACAGAAGGATGTACTTACCTTCCCTATTATAGTGTGAAACCAGGATGTACTTACAAACATTGTTCTAATTTGAAACCAGAACGTTCTTCCCACCCTGTTACGGCTGATTATCAGAACTTACTTAATCAACGGTTTTATACTGGGAATAACGATGGGGATCTGGTTGCGCACCATGAACTTCCCAATTAGGATCTAGCTAAGCGCCAAGATGTAATTAACAACAAAAGTTCATTCTGGGTACCAGAATATACTTACCAAAAATATTCATGCTGGAAACCAGGGTGTGCTGTGAAGGTCACGTGGCATACTGTTCTCATCTCGCATTCAAGTTTTGAATCCAGTGGGAGACTCGGTGATACAAAATGAGGCATATCCTACTCAGCATACAGTACAAATGAAATGATATCATGTTATTTGTCATTTATCAGTATTTTCATAATAATAATTAATTTTTGCAATTCATTAACATTTTAAATCAGTTTTTGATACTTAAAAAAATGTTATTCATACTTCTTTAGTAATGTTCAACTTACTTGAAGATCCAATCCATTTATCGAAATAAATCAGTCATGGTAACAACATATAACAATTACAAAAGTTTATAAAGAGTATTGTTACAGCATTGGGTTTTCATGTCAACGTTTATTTTATTAATTATGGAAATGTTCCATACCCTTGCACCATATTGGTACATCACGCCTGAAAAACAACAACATGCAACAATTAATGGATTCGAATCAATACAGGGATAGATGATAGAAATAGATCATTTTAAAAAAACTCCAAAAAAAGGTAAGCAGTAGAAAACTGAAGAAAGAGTTTAGACAATTATCAATTCTAAACAGTATAAATCAGTACCTTCTTCAACATGCACTTCCAAACACAATTCATCTTGGTTTGTTCTGAAATAAACACAACTTTGGGAGCATTTCACAAATATTAAGGTACATTTAAAACACATACTTGTATCCTTTGGCGGAGATGAAGTGCAACACACAAACATGACTATATTAATTTATATCATAGTACATAATCAGGCTTTTGTCTATGAATTTTGGTCCGTCATATTAGCCTATATTAGAATTGTTTTATTGCATGAAGAAATATAACATTTCAACGAATGTGGTATAATTTATGTATAATATGAATCACCCTACGTACCCACTGGCATTGACGGTCAGTATACACACATCAAACACGCCCGCCTCAGTTGGAATGAAAGTTATTACTGTCTGGTGGAAATCAGGTCTAGACGGTAGATCTTGAATTCTTATCTCGATATTGGAAAGTGTTGAACTGACGCGTCCTTTCTCTATCGGGCTTTAATATTTACAATCAACTCGTGTTTTGTCATGATGTATACTGAATAATGAGTATGTTAATAAAGCGAGTATTTCACATTGTGGTATTGTTGTTTAATTCAGAATCATAAACAAATTATATAGGGCATTATATTCTGAACCTTGTATTTCCAGCGCTGATTCCTGTGACTAAAGCAGAAAATCCACATTCTCTGTTCTTGTTGCAACTGATAGTTTTGATTGTTGATGTGCCCGTGAATACTGGCGACTGAGAAAAGGAAATGAACACTATTGATGATCTTTACAAAGTACATGAACATGTATAATGCAGCAATACACACATCTTATCCAACAAAGGGTAACATTACTTAAAATAGCATATTAGTAAGTTATTTGTGTAATATTATCTGGACATAAACTTACCCGACCCGTGTGAGCAATTTCGGATGCGCTGGTTATAGCTACCAAACAAACAATAATACACAAAACATTGTATTTATAATTTCATGTATACACATGAGTTATAGCTAAAAACACAATTACGTTGTTTCTTATTGCATGTTGTTATCAAAAGCGGTATGTACAGCGGACTTTGTTAGTCCCTTCATCCAATTTCGCTAATACATTTTCTGAAACTTCTTATATGAGCTTATGGGAATATTACAACCACGCATTTTTTGTGCGAAACAATTTATCCTCAAGCCAAGTTTAAAGATGAAAAAACAATATCCAAACTATAATATAGTGGAAAAAAGCAGGAACTGGGATATTGAAATTGATTGTTAATTTTTATATACATTCTGTCGACTACTCTTTATACTTTTTTCAATACAATATGATTTCGTTAAAATGAACGTTTTCCTTCACCACTAACTAAGGAAGTATGTAAACATAGTGTTGTTTAATTCCACACAAATCTGATTTCCGAGAATAATTTAAAATAGATACATCTATATATTATTTGACTGAAAAGAACAATACCATTCTCGCACTTATCACCGCTCGTGCCTTCTTTACAAACACAGGCTATCACGTGGTTGTTCACAAAGCAGGTTCCATCATGCAAACACGTATTATCTTTATCTAAACACGGTCCTGAAAATACATTTTGTAATTGTTAATATGTACAAATGAAAACATATGGGTTTCGGTATTTACAAATGCACATAATTTTTAATATGTAGCGAGTATTTTCGTGTATTTACGTTCTTTCTTAAAAAGAAATTACATAGCAATTTCAAAACACTTATCTAATAAAATGAAGAACCGATCTTTGAAAAGACATAAGGATAGTAATGACGCGTGAACAAATTTATATATGCTTGAAATAGGAAAACACCTTGAATTACCAATTTATCTTTTTTCGCTTGTACACAAAATCCTGTTTAACGTATGTAAATCACATACCTTTTTCGCAATTAACTCCACTGAACCCTTGTTTGCAGATGCACTTGTTTTTGTTGGGACCTTCTGTGATGCATGCACCGTCGTTGTGACAGGTTGTGTCGGAACACACGTCTGGGGATAAAGCATAAATCGTGTTATGCACATTTTATATTAACATATTTTGAAAACAAGAAACAGTCCAATGTCGACGCTTGCAGTACTACTTCAGTCAAACGGATACGATTTATAGTTACGTATGATGCTAACTTATGGCATGTGACATTTAGTTAGTAAACATTTCTTCATATAAATAACGGACGTTTCCATCATTTTCATAAAGTAAAATTATTGCTTTTTACTTTTTTGAATGGTTGACATATTCAACACACAAGAGCACTTGGTAACGCTTTCCCTGCTCGGAAAAAAATCCGTAACAAAAAGTTAAGGAGGAATTTAAGTTTTGAATAACAAGTACAAATAAATAGAGCATACATGAAATACAGGCCAAAATTAAACCTTCAATCATGACCTTGACATTAAGTTTGTGAAACTGGCGTATGCGTATGGTCTAATTGAGAAAAAAACGTGTAAGCCAAGTTTAATAAAAATCATTCAAAACGTTTAGGGAATAGAGGACGCAAAGGAGATGATGACCTAAATTAATGCTCAACCTTCGCATTCGAACTTGAAATTGAACGGAAAAAACCCATGTGTATATGGCGTATGCGTATGGATTAAATGAGAATATCGTGTAAGCCAAGTTTAATGAAAATCATTCAATACGTTTAGGGAATAGAGGACACAACGGAGATGGTGACCTTAATAAAGGCTCAACCTTCGCATTGGAACTTGAAATTGAACGTAAAAACCCATGTGTTCAGGATATTGTATCAATGTTAGAATGTAGTGAACATACCCGGAACGGAGGCTCAAATATTTAACATTCAAGTGTTAACTTTATTTTTAGCTGGCGTGACTGAATTAAACCTCAAATAAAGATGTAGAATCTGTACAAGCGCATGTTTGTTACCTACCATTAAGAAGAGAATTCGTCACTGTCACGCTATAGCAACGTATCTGATAGCCGATTGGTCTGCAATGTATGTTTGCGTAATATTTAAAACAATTTGTTTTATATAAAATGTTGCGTAACAATTTAAATAAAATTAAACAGAAACAAAGCAGTAAACAAGCATTACAACATATACACACGTTCAATAAAAAAAATGCATTCCTCTTCATGACAATAATTTTCTCATAGAATTAGATATCATTTATATTCTTTAATCAATGCTTAAAAATTGAACATGACGTATAAAATATTATTCAAGTCGTATATTTCTTTTTTGAAGTACTGCACCATTTACATGTATGTGAAATGTGGAATGATGTAAAATATATTCATTGCAACAATTATACACAACTCCTTTTTATAATTGTTTTAATAAATTCGATGGACTGATCCTTACGCAGATAGAAAACACATATCGTAGGTTTCATCATGGTCGAATTGAAAGGCAACCTCTGTCACGCACACCTGTGCTCTTTCCATAGTGCCGAACAATGTAACACCCAATGACGCAGACTGGACCTGTTGGCTAATAATGAGAAAATTGAAATATTGTCTTGACCAAAATATAATTTATTGTATGTTGTTTTGGTTGCATTTAAATGCTTATGTTAAAATTAATTGTGCCGTACTTATTAGTCATGGAGCAAAATATTGACGTTATTTCATTATTAAAAATCCAGCATCGTTAATTGTGGATTGAATTTACTGTAGTTTTTATTATGAAATTAAAAACAGGTTAAGACTAAAAATTATTTTTACTTCTGTGTTTCCGATGTTTAAGTTTTTTGCTAAACAAACATAAAGGTATTGAAATTATCAATATGATTTATCCTAACATAACAAACGCCATGTATAAGAAACCATCATACACTATTTGACTCATACATTTTATAGAATACGTTTTGATATATATGTTTTACCACGCTGTGTATTGAAAAGTGCGGCATACCGAATACCGTCGTATGAAGATAATTAAACAACAACAACAGTGTGGTAAAAAACATGGTATTTTTTTTTAAATATTTGACATTAACTACACATGAAGTAAAGATTCAGCTGCTTCAGCAGGATAAAAACCTTATTATGCAATAAAGTCACTATTTTAATAATTGTTGCGCATTTATAAAAGATGTGTGCAACATTAGCCAAATGATGGAAGAAGATGAGAATTTCCTGTTGTTTCTAAGCATATAATTCTTAGTTTCATCTTGATCAAATATTCACTTAGTATACATATATGAACAGTTTCGATACGTAATGTGATTGCTGCAGATTCATGGGTTTAAAAGTATACGTATATTTGAGATATAAAGTACATAAGAGTGTGTATAAATTATATTTGTAAGCAGAAAACACTTGTATTTCGTATGTTTGCTAGTAAGTTTCATAAAAACACCATTATGGTGACCTTCTGTCAGTGTTCATTAAACATGTTCAATATTTACTTGAACAAAATACGGACTAATTAATTAAAACAAAAATACATACCAAGAATTATTGTATGATGTGTAAAGGAGAATACGGCACGGTATGCTGGTTTTACATGTAAAATTGCTACCTGGTAGCGGTGTGGGAATCAGAAAACGCACCTTGAAAAGAATAGAATGATTGAATGAGCCATTGAATGATAAAGCGATTTTGTAAGATATTGAGATAATCAGCTAGTGAGTTAGGGATTTGGGTGAGTAACATTTAAAACAAAAAAGCACAACAAGCAAAAAAAAACAACAAAAGGATAAGCCAGTGTAATACAAAAGTGAGATAAGATATCAAAATTTTGTTAATTTATGTATTGTGTGCATGACTTACCAAGGCATCTGTCACATTTGGATCTAAAATTCGAAAGATGTATTTACAAAATAATCACGTTAAAATGAAAACGTATGAATGACCAAACACCTACAAATACAGAATTATAATTTGAGTAAAGAAGCAAAAATTCGAATATGTTTCCATTTTAAGTTCTGATTTTATGTTTAATACAAAATAAATGACAATACATATATGTAGATCTGTATCAAAGATAAAAAAACACATGATATGACATTTACTGATTATTGCAATAAAATACGACAGTCTAAATAACAGCTTAATCGATGTTTTTGATCAGTTTGATGTTGGCGTTGTGATGTCCTGACTGCCTCTTGCCTTCTGTATATTGCCTCAATGTGATAAACATTTTGACAAGTTTCATGAAAACCATTTAAAGGGCACACACGATTAAGAACAGACATAAGACTTCATTGCAATTATGACATTGACGTTGAGTCTGAATGACTGGCTTATATATTCTACATATTGTATCAATGAGCTTAGATTTGTGCGTAGTTTCATACAGACGTTCATGGGAAGGACCTTGCACCTTGCGGCTTGAATTATTACCAAAGAAAAGTCAATATTAATGTATTTCAACTTTAAAATGTGTATATTTTGAACAATTAACATATTTACCATCGTGGATAAATACCAAGTCCCAGCATATTATTTCGGAAACGCCACTATATTAACACAGAAATATGTTTATTTAATATTTGACTAAACATATAACATTCTTGTTATGGTCTGTTTTTGGGTCTAATTTTCTAACTCCCACATGTATTGCAGTAGTTAATTANATTATTATTATTATTATTATTATTATTATTATTATTATTATTATTATTATTATTATTATTATTATTATTATTATTATTATTATTATTATTATTATTATTATTATTATTATTATTATCGCTATATAGCTATCCAGCGTGTTGAACACAAAGTCAACATTAAATGCAATTGGCAAAGTCGACATAAATGCGTAAGGCTATTCGTGCCAGACATGTTTTAATGAGCACGCAATTGAGCCATATAACGATTGACATTTGATATATTGTGATACTTCAAACAGCAATTTGATGTATTACCTGACTGAGGCTTTTACACACAGATGTCGCCCGATCACAGATAGCACGTTACCAATAACATCCACGAAACATTTGTATACATTGGTGAAACCAAAATAGGTATCTCTCCCGACGGAACATACTGTGTTTGTGGATGTTTCTAGTTCTTGGGACGGGTGGATGTTTACTGTCGGCATTAATCTAAATATGAAGAAATATAAAACATTGAGTGTTATATAGATCAAGGTATGTGTAAGTTACATACACTTCTTAATAAGTTTGAAACATAATTCGTGTGCCAAATGCGTCACACATAGGTGTTCGTGAATGAACTAACAAAGAAACGAACACAGAAAGAACATGTTATGGCATTATCCGTTAATTCAGACACTTTCTAAACTTTCATGCTCCTGGTCAAAACTTAAATTTAAATGAAGTATTACTTCTCAAAGCAATATTCCCTTGCATGCAATAAACAAAGTAGCCTAAAGAAAGTTAAGTATGCATTAAACATCGCGATAGTGAATAACAGACCAAGATCTATACATTTAATTACCATAGCTACACGCATACTTATTGACGATAAACGAGCACTTAAATAGGTGTGAAGCAGATTTAATCAACAAATAAAGGTATTATCATGATTATCATCTGATAATTTTTTAACATTCACGATGCGTTATATATACCTTGACTTGGTTGCTATATATACGTCAACAGTGCAGCTTTTAATTTCCTTATGTTCCGAATAGCAAACGATTCTACTACCGGGTCGGGGAGTTGGATCCACAAATTGCACCTCGCGTTGCAGGTCCTGGTATTATAATTTGAATCCGAATTGAAAGTCATATTAACTAATCAAAAATGCAGGATATCAAGTTATAATGCAAAATTTAGAACACGATATGAATAACAAAAAATATATTATGATATTGAAAGCAGCATACGTACAAGCGCACTTCCGGAAGGAACTAAATAACAGAGAACATGGTAAAATATGAAATCAACCAAACATTTGAAAAAATATTTTTTAAATACATATGTAAAAATTAACTATTATTAATTACCGGTAATACGTAATTTAATCAAACTGAAGCAATTAACCATTACACAAATCCTTTAAACTGTATATACAATGACGATATTACTCCTGTTAACATATTGCCCAATTTCTTAGAAAGATACATTGCAAAGTCAGTAGTTAACTTATATTTTTATCGTTTCTAAGATTACCGTGCGAACAATTGTCTCCGGAAAATCCAAGTCTGCATATACATGCTCCACCTTTGCAGACACCGCCGTAAGTGCATGTAGAAGGGCAAGAATCAGCTGCAATCATGACAGGACAACGAGTACGTGTATCGTTCAAGCATGACGATACAGTTATTTTTATTTGTTATATTTTTTTCGCAGATTCAAAAAGGCACTTGCTATAGAGACATACAAAAGCACTTACCAACGGAACAAGTAGAACAATTGGAAGTTGTTTGCGATGGTCGCTTCATGCAGGTATAGTTTGAGATGCCATCGACACACAATTCATTCAACCCACATTTATTTCCCAAGCAGGTATTAGTCTCTGTATAAGCCACAGAGAATCATTAACTGCTGTGTTATACATGTACTGTATAAAACTCGAATCGAAATAAATCGTCAAATGTAAGAAGAACCCTAATATACGTGTTAAGTTTAAAAAGGATATAAAAAATATTAATTAATATGCCATTGAAGAAAATGCATGTCAGAAGATTTTATTTTTGATATTAGTGTCATACAAAATTATGTAAAATTAAATAAAAACGCTTACTGATCAAGCAGTTGGGGCTCATGTATTTGTTGGTATTTCCTCCGTCGTCAGTACAAAAGCAATAGTATTGTTTGTCTTGTTGAAAACATTTGCCATGATTGCATATGCCAACTGTGCAGATTTCCTCGACTATCATATGGTACGAATAAATTTAGATTACATTAAGGTGTTGCTATAACATAATCTGTTCAACTCTTTCTGAAATTGCTTCCAAAACATACATATTGAATTGCTTTTAAATGTCTAAAGCACTGTGCTGGTACGAATAACGGACCACGTATTCATACATGTACATACCGATGTAACTGTACAAAATTAATTCGCGCGCCCGTCGAACAATTTGCGCTCGCTTCTGTTTATATAAAATCTAGATAAATATTTCCGATGTTAATAGAAGCAATGTCATTTGCTTTAAAAATGTATTATATGTTACTGAACTTAACGTTACGAATAGTTCGTCGTAACCGTCATAATTATATCGCTTTGATTTGATCCTACATACCATATCATAGTTATTCTAAAAGGCCGAGTCATGTGCTATTAATGATAAGATGTTTTCTCTCGTATTTTGTTTCAAATGTTAGATTGATAGATTATTTTTATTTTTTTTATTTTTAGTTTTTACGATATTTTGTTTTCAAAACTAGCATGAATAATTTTACTGTGCTGTGTGTTAATTTGAAGTGTGCATTTTTTTGTTATTTTAAGCTAGTCGTAGATTTCATTATGCATTCTTCAGATATTGCAAGGATGATCTAAGTTATTGCGCACGTCTGTCGGATGCAGAAATGATTTCAATTTAAAGAAAAACGCGATTAATGGAACGGGTTATTGATACAAATATTATTTTATAAATCATGAATGCTACGAGTATGATGATAATAATGTCTGGTTTAATTAATTTATTTTTTATTGCGCTTATTGACAAGCGTTTAAAGAAAATACGGAAAAGAAAAAAATAGCACATATTTTAACAGATGTAATACAATCTTTATAAGAAATTAAAGAATAAAAGATTAATTACTTTTTCGAAAAAATTAGATGAAATGATAGAACTGGACTCTTTTTTTTTTCAAATACATAATAATAATTTGTCTTATAAAAGGCTGCTGTTAGCAAATATTCTCCCATTGTATTTTCTAATCGATACCTGAAGTTGTCATCAGGAAACACGGACGCTGACCGAGGTTATCAATGTAACAGTTTACTTATTATTTGAGACATGCAATGTTATACTCTCTAAAAATTATCTTACTCCACTAGAAGACATTTTTGACAATTTTGGCGCGAACAGTATTTTGATTTAATTTGAACTGCTGGTTCATAACACATTTTCTGTGAATATACTGCATATGATTGTCAATCGGAAGGCACATTGTTTGTCTGTGATAAAATCATGGACAAATCATGGTGAAAAATGTCACTGCGAAAACCAGTTGAGACAGATTCCTCGTGACAGGATTGTTAATTTTACACTGAATAGATTACAAAAGTATAAATTGTTTTTTATAACGTGCACATTATTGTTAAATGACAAATACGTATTTTTAATCAAATCATATACCGTGTATATAATGATGAACGGTACAAAAGTTGGCAAAACAGTAATTCAATTTCCTGTATATCACATATTTTCGTCTCTGAAAAATACCAATTTTGAATGTCGCGGGATTCGAAAAAACATACACGGTTTTCAGTTGTCGACACTCTTTATGACATTCTTTTCTCAACCGATTTGCATGGAAACTATTTTTAAGAAATTACAATTTTGTTTCAAGATTGGAGACTTCAATTGAAAACTTGCGCCAAGGCTGGTTACACTCAAATTAAAATAAGCCGAAAAAATGTTGAAACAAACGGTAGGGTTTTGATGGTCCCAACGTGCAAAATGTTTACTTCGTTTGTTACCAAATATTAAGGTTTTATAAGAAATAGCATAAGGATAGGAATTTGTAAAGGGTGACCTAAAGCGCATGCAGCCACCGTAAATTGGTTTATGATTAGACAGTTGAGAATAAACGGCCTTCATTTTTTTACGACCACACACATATTTTTAATGTACAAATGTTTGACAATAGGGATAAATAGGCATGAAGCCATGTATCGTAAAACATGGAAAATACTAACCTTTAGAACACAGTCGTCCGGAATAATGTTCTGGGCAAATGCATTTAAAAAGGCCCGTGTTGTCGTTGTCTGGCTCACATGTACCAGAGTTCTCGCAAGGACTAGATAAACATGGATCTAAAAACAAACACAGGCTAAATATACTAATTTCTTATATAAAATTAACATTCTTGATCATTAATTTATCTAATTTCTTTATGTTCTAAATGTTCTTTAGCATTTTAGTAGTATATTTCACATTTCGATTTTTTCAACAAAAGTAGCAATCATAATTAAGGTGCTACCCTTTCACAGCATAAGCAAGAAATCACGGGATAAACTATTTACGTACTCGGAGGAGAGACAAAAACGTTTATGCAGATTTCCCTGCTTTTGACCCTTAAAGAAAGAATATATGCGTATAATGTTGGTGAACAAATCAATATGTAACATAAAAGACACAACTTCTTATTCATACAATGACATAAATATAGGATATGACATGAGTTGTCATATCATACCATATTTTATTAAACGAGTTCAGGAATTTTGTAAGTAAGCGGGCCTTTGGCGAGCTTACTAACCAATTTCCTGGACGAGTTTAATAACATATGGTATGATATGACAACGAGTGTCAGATCTTTTTTATCACATTCTTTGAAACTAAATAAAATACATCGTAATTGACCAAACAAATGCTGATAGATTTTAAATTTGTTTACTATCGTTACGTCATTTCATGTTGACGACGTCATTTCACCAAAATAAAGCCATGCGATTGGTTGGTTATTGATTCTGTAGCCAATGAAAACGCTTAAAAATGTTGTATTACACATGTGTAAAATTAAAAAAATACGTAATGTCTGAATTACATTAAAAACAAGGTATAGCGTGTGATAAAAGGCAATACTATTAAACCTTTCAATGCGAAATGGCCATAAAAGATAATATAATAGTTACTTTATTATAGTTTTACAGTATGTATAAATATACATAGACCGTTTAATGTAAATATGGAAAATTTGTAGTTTCACTGTGACAATCAAAACATACCCGTCAATGTTTGTTGCTTGAAGACAGATTAGCCCCTGTCCTATTGAGAAATTACGAAATGTAAGATCCGTTGTGTACAGCATGGTGCCGTTTTGAGTTACGTTACGAAGAAATGTCAGTGTGGCTGAATTTAGGTAATTTTGTGTTACGATTATACCTGTAAGCCCCCTGCAACAAAGTTTTAAAGTATATCAGTATACATGCTCATACTTAATATATGGCAAATGGAACAAATTAAATTTCGTAACATCACAAACGCACACATGTTTTAACAAAGAGATAAGCCGAAATAAATTAGTAATAAAAATGTTTATGGTGAAGTTGGTAATAAGGGTCAATATTAACTTAACTTGACAAAGCCAGTGTATACCACATTGGCATAACAATACTGTGTATAGGAGTAATATACAACCACGTACCAAATGCAACACCAATTGACTTGTTGGGCTTCGAGAACTTATTTTGCTAATATTGTTTATTAATAGTCAGGATTGTATAGCATTCTAAGTTGGAAAAGAGGCACAATATTTGTAATATTTAATGTATGATGAACATAATCGAACATACATAACTTTATGTCGTTATGAAAAAAAATTGTAAGTTGTACGCTGAACACGTAAAAGAACGCCTTCGGACAAGTGTGTGTCTACGGACAGACAAAAAAAACAGACATAAAGATGGACAACCAGACGGTCGGAGGGCCACGGTGACTCCATTATACACCATTTACTTCGTACCGTCGTATACTTTCAAATACGGTTAATACGTATTGCAAATAGTGTATTCATGCTGCGCAAATGAGGAAATGTAACGTGACAAAAATCGACTTTAAATTTAAGTTACTTCCAGAAATCTGTTAAATATTTTTTAAATGAAATAATATCTCTTGGAGAAGTTGATAGAAATATAAAATTATATCTTATTCTTTATAAAATACTTCCATGATTCCAATATAAACAAATATTAAAAGAAAGAATAGAAAATTTAAAACCACCAGTTATTGACATTATCTTGTTCCTCGTATTATGCGCGTTCGTTCATTGATCAGTAAAAAATATAACATGGTAACAATGCACGTATTTGCAAAACATTACCATGTTTAGAATTATTCACTTATTAATTAAAGGGACACATTCATTTTGCTATATCTAATTCACTAGTTTATTTTAAATTACAGAAATTTACCAATTAATAGGCTCCAGATTCTTGACAAAAACTTAAATGTCAAATGCATTCCTCACAAAAACTCAAATGTCAAATGCTTTCTCCACTTTTTGAGCACGTTTAGTTCTCGTACCTTAGTAAACAACAATATTTATAACAAACAAAGGAACAGTTATGTTCTACAAACATACCTTTGAGAATTTACAAAAACTGGTATCGTGCAATACACGTTCATAGGACAGGACAGAGACCCGAGAGGATAATCAACAAAATATGGGTCATCCTGCAATAAACAACATGATTTTATTTGACAGCATTATACACCGCGGGGTTCAATAAAGTTAAGTTATTTCTACATGCGTACCAATGTAAATACGGTAAATACATTGTACAAAACATCAAATGGAATTTACCGTCGATATCATAGCTGTTGAATTGGGCCATCTTTCCGAACGTCGATCTGAAATGGTACAGGTGGTAGTGGAAGAGGTCGCAGTAGTTGTGGTGGAAAAAGTAATAGTAGTAGTACTACTAGTGGATGTGGTAGTTGTAAAAGTAGTAGCAATAGTAGTAGTGTTGTTGTTTTTACATGTTATTTGCATATTTATTTGTTTTGCTACAATTATTCATGTTATAATACTAACAACAATAGTAGAAGTAGCAGTAGTATTATTAGTATGTGTGGTGGTGGTGATGGTAGTAGTAGTAGTAGTAGTAGTAGTAGTAGTAGTAGTAGTAGTAGTAGCAGTAGTAGTAGTAGTAGTAGTGGTAGAAGTAGTAGTAGTAGTAGTAGTAGTAGTAGTAGTGGTAGTGGTAGTGGTAGTGGTTGACATTTTTTATGTTCTTTAAACAAAATATAACACTATTTCAAATACTTCAGTTACCGTTGACTTGCAAATTGAAGCATCTTCTTTCATTCGAATCAATTCTGTAAAATAACGTGATCATTTAATTTCTTCTATACATTTTACTGATTCATATAACAGAATAATTGTTTTGTCAAATCAAATTTTACAGTGGCGAATGGAAAATACAAAGATGGTGTATTTGCAGGTTATAAATTTTATAATTATAATTTCACTTAGTTTTCCTTGACCCACACATATGACAATTTTTTAAGCTGTATATTTTCAAACAGCATCACTAAATCCTTATTTTAACCATTGCTCATTAATTATTCATCGTATACACGTGTTTATTTTTAAAATATATCATACACTAAGGTATTGCATTGAGGATATTTATTTAAGACATTACAGAATTTGTGTGAAGATGACATCAGATAAATTATATTTGTATGAAAACTGTTATTCGTACTCGTGCTGTCGGAAACAATGAGCACCGATTAAGACGTAATTTGGCTATGGACGAGCATTTGTTGATATGAAATAATAATAATAATAATATTAATATTAATAATAATAATAATAATAATAATAATAATAATAATAATAATAATAATAATAATAATGTTGACGAAATTCCTTAAATTGACTTGTTTTTTTTAAACCGGATTTCATTTTCTGAAATACACTGCGAAACATAGTATTTTATTAGTGACACATGCGAGACATTTAATTTGAGATTATGTATTATATATATATCACTAAATGAAATGTACATAAGTTTGGTAATGTTATTTGTAATGCTGAGACAGTGTGCTAGGTATCACCATAAACAAACAAACACTTTTTTTTCTACAAAATACAAATACTCGATACTTACGCGTGATTTGATCGATAAAAATTGTATTGCATTTTAAATCAAAATATAATTTGCTGCATCGTCGTCGCTATATTATATTATGTTATTGTATAATTTATTGTCATGATCAATTATTCATTTTCTATTGTTTAACAGGTCGAACTTTACACTTAGTATGGTATTATTTACCTATAAAACAAAAAATAATTTAAAAATATTCCCAAAATACTTGGCACAAGGCCAAGAATGAAATGATTAGGTTAGCATTCACTCATGTACCGCATAGCATTAAATAAAACATATACGAGCACGTGTACAACTATAAGAATGATTTCACACATTATTGGATACCACAATATCATAATCAATTTATTTAAAAAGCTTACACTGACTCGTGTTGCATTACACAACATATCAAATACCACCCACTGATTGTATATTACAGTTTTATGTCATTTTGATTAAGTCTGGGGTAATCCTTTATAAAATATTTAATCGCAAGGAATCAAAAGTCGTTGTTTATCTCATGCCGTTTTTTTCATGAATGATGAAATTAAAGAACCCTGAGAAATCCCTTTCCCCTTCTCCTGTATGAACGGCTTAAAATGTTACACAACTATTGTTCACAATTACCAAATTTACTTATTTAAATGCATATCGAACATATCAGGTTTTCGTGTAAAGGGGGGATGTAGCAATGAGTTTTAAACATTTATAACGTAAGTTTTGTCAATGGTCACATTCAAGCTAGTGTTTTTAGTAAAAAAAAAAGTGACTGCAGATTCTTCAAGTATCATACATCCATTGAAAATTATACGAGCCTATAAAACAAACTATAATGTATTCGCTTTGTGCATATTGGACGCAATTTATTAAAGCTTGTAATTTCGGGTCCCATTGCACCATGTATGGCTTGCTGACAAATCGGTATCAGACTCGCGACACGCTGATCTTTTCTAAATCGATGGTTGGTAAATTTATGGACATGCTCTGTTTCGCTCCTTCCAATTGAAAATGTACTCTTGCTTTGACAGGGGCATTATAGCCCTTACTCTAACACAGTCTTCAATTTTACTAACAGTTATCACTAAACGAGTATGAGGTTTTTAATTAATCCTGACAGTGATTGCAAGTTTATTGCAAATATGAACAATTGTATATAATCAGCATGATCCGTAAAAACTAAATTGTTAACTGGAAAGTTTGCTTTGATCCTACACCGTGAACAAGTCTGTCTAAATTATGAATCCTACCCAGCTGAATCTGTCACGGAAAGGCAGACTATGTGGTGACCAATGTTTTCCCTTGTTGGTGTCCATCTTAACTCCACATATTGAACATTGGCACGCACTTCGGGATCAAGTTTTGGTAATGATGCTCTAACGGTCTCGTTTCCCAAGCATAGTATGTTGACCTCACGGATATATCTGAAAACAAAATTAAGCAAGCAATGAAACTCCAGAAAATCAGGAGAGCAATTCTAGTTCGTATCAACAACCTTTATACCAGAACACCGACTGTCAAGCCGACTTGCTTGGTTGGTTGAGCGCTGGACTACAAATCCGAGGATCGCGAGTTAGATCCCCAGCCAAGCTACATAAATTTTGTGAGAATTGGTCATGAAATCCATTATATGGCAAATCTCCTCCTTCCTCTGACTCAAGTAGGGCATCCGATGTTTCAGACTGGGAACACAGTATTGGAACGGTCAATGAAAAGAATTTGGGGGTTTAAACACACGACAATTTATTCAAACCAAGGTAGCTCAAAAATTTACATATCAGGGGAATTTAAAGTAATTAGTTATACTTAAAAAAAAGTTCAATAAACATATTGACACAAAAATAATTACAATAATAAATAATGAAACACACATAAGGTTAACTTACAAGCCATCACTAGATTCGACAAATACGTCCGT
This sequence comes from Dreissena rostriformis, assembly GCA_007657795.1. Classification (NCBI taxonomy): domain Eukaryota; kingdom Metazoa; phylum Mollusca; class Bivalvia; order Myida; family Dreissenidae; genus Dreissena; species Dreissena rostriformis. The sequence goes on along the minus strand of VMBQ01003535.1, from coordinate 57,682 downwards.
GGTCCATACCGCATCAATGAAAAGAATGAATGTGGTACTAGCGTCTTCCGTAGGGGAGACGAAGCGGGGTCTTTCGACGTAGTTGGTCACGTGGGCTATAAACTATGAAGGGTGTGAGTGAAGATTATGCATATGTACGATGCTTATACGTTAACACTCAAACGATTATTACATATTGCTAGTATAAATGAAAATCTTAAATAATTTATTTGTATTGTTTTAAGTGTGCATGACATATGTTTTCATCATAGTATGGTTATGTTTTAGTTGTTGCTGGAATGCTGTTACTGTATTACAAGTTTGAAGGTAAATTAAACTCAGTTCTAAAAACCTGAAATGTTGATGAACTAAGTGGAGAATTTCCACCATTGTTGTTTGACGAACTGTAGTCCCTCACAGTTATTGGAATGACTATCCATGTATCATCTGTGTACTTGTTCTTTAGTGTTGCTTCGATTTTTACCGAACAGTTCTGAATATGGAGAACGAATTATAGCTATAATTATCTATTGTTTATCAGTACACGATATGTGTTGGTCTCTGTAGAGTATAATTATAATTCACGAGTGAACATATTTATGTCCTCTTAACACAAGTAAATACACATTGATAACTTACTAAAACCAACACTATTTTTGTATATGTAATTATTGTCAGCGATTGTTTTACATTTTGAAAGGGTTAATGCTGTAGCATAACTGTAGCATTTTGACGTCATTTACATTATTTACATATACACCATGGGAAAGCATAAAATACAATCTGAACCATGCTATGGTCAGTGTCACGTTTATACCAATTCTAACAGGAATAGGAATTTCAGTAAATAATAGCTTGAAACGATGCGCGGCATTTATCCATACTGTAGAATAATACTTTTGCTTAGCGAGTAATATGTATTCATTTACTGGCGATACGTCTTCTATAATTTAGTTGACATCTTGCTACACTTGTTTTCCAATCCATTTTGCATAAGTTTCATATGATTTTCATTTTATGCTGATATATCTAGATAAATACTTCAAATAATAAATTATTCGAAAAAAACATACGGAACGTGGGCAGGACGCGTATAATCGACACGTGGCCGATATAACGACCCCAGGGACGTCACACAGCTAGGGCCAATTATAGACGTCCGACCCCGCTCTGATGTATGTACTCGTTTATAAAACACACTGTCATATTTTGTGTCTTCACTTCACATTACTGCACATTGCTGATTTGTAATGCTAGAAACGCTATATTACAGTTATCCGTGTTAATGTTATTCATTGACTTCTTGTTAAAGCTCAAATTGTAGGCCTAGGCCAGACGTCTCATCGATACAATCGACGCTATCATTTATAATCCATAGTTTCATTATTTTATTCTATTGTGTTGTTGTTTTTTTTATTATTTTTTTTTCTGATGTGTGTCGTAATCTTGAGTTAGTCCTTGTAATAGTTCAAGTTCGACTGATTAAAGACGCCATTTTGTTTAGATGACGTCGCTGGATTGGATTCTATTCAGGTATAAAAAATCGTACCGGGCCGTTACATTTATAATGGTCCAGTGGATACGTTCAACGGCCCAGTGTGACCTCACTTTGTTACTGTTTAGTAGTAACATTATGTATTATAAAGCACTACATCATCTGGAATTTTACTAAATGAAAAACAAAAAACTTTTACCGGAAACACAGTAACTCCGGAGGGCTCTGTCGTCAAGTGCAGGGCACCAGTTTCAATACTTTCTTTGGGTGATTTCCAACATTTAATAATGTCACCGTCTTCATCAAAAGCAGGGAAATGAATGATTGTTGTCTTGTTGGGGATAATTCTGATTTGTAAATAATAATTATTTTATTAAAACAACAGGAAAAACATGACATGGTATAAGGCATTTAAGCAGTAACGCACTCGGAACATTTGAAATTAGTACAAATGCTTTGGATTATGGATGTTTGAAATGCTATAATATTAATAAAACGTAATTGGTCTGCGCTACCTACTTATAATAGGGCTTTGGTAACAACTTTGGCGCTCTGTTTGGCTTTCCGGTATCAGGTCTTAAATTTGGATCAATTCGCGTTTGCAATCGCCATGCTAAAGGTCCAGATGATAGTGTTTGTATTGTGAGCTCTCTCCAGAAACAGCCCACAACGCTGCATTAAAACAAACTGATTAACTGGTTTAAAAAACCTATTAAGAACATTTTCATTTGAACGACATTTATATTGAACAGGATTAATAAACACAAAAGGATGATGACTTTACAAATATAAATTATACTAACGTAAAAAAGTAGTTTTGACAAAGATACACCCGCAAATAAACACATTTTATGGGAATATTTGACAGCCTCAAAAGATTGCTTTATTTCATCCAACATGACATGCATGTTTGACAAGTTTTACTTCTGATTTATAGTTAGGGATTGAAAGTCATAAATTGATCATAGCTTTAAAGGGACTTGTTCACACAGTCAAAGTTTATACAAACACACAAATGTATAAATTAGATTAAACAAAAATAATGGTTCTTACTTGGATCAAATTTACAACTATCGGTTTGTTTATGGATAATCATTGATCAAATTTGGTTAAAACAATACGGCATTTCAAAAGATAATTTTGACTTTTGGCGTAGGAACATGTCGTCTCGCAATGCCGTGAGGCTTGTCATTATTGCGAGGTAATTCAAAAACACGTTAAAGCTGGACAACATTATGCTCTAGACACAGTGATATGGATTGATTTCTTTAAATTGACACTTGCATTATTATTTGACTTTGTACCTTAGGTCTGACTCTTGTTCACAATACTTTGTCTCGTGATGCTCATCACTTCTGATGGATTTCAGAAATCAGATAATGTTCTCCGAACAAAGTATCAGACACGTTCGCCCTTCCCTTATCGCCTTTCTACCCTTATACGTATCGACAACATCGACGTTCCCATAGTGCGGACATAAAACGCATTTCAACATACCTTATTCCCATTTCGTGATTGATGAGAAAAGTAAATTTTGCAAGCTCTTGTTCCCAGTAATCACTTTCGCTCACTGCAATGACCGTCTCTTCCAGTGTGCTGAATACGACAACATTCAAAGATTCACTACTATCTCTCGCCCCACCCTGTCCTTTGGTATCCGCCGTGAAGTTGCCAAACAAAATAGTATTGTTTGTGGAATTTTGAATCTGCAATCTAGATTCAATTGTCGATGTTCCGGTACGATTTCGGGAGCAGTTTTGACCGCACGGTCCTTCTCCCAATTTCCAGCCAGTGATAAGTTGCACATGCGCCTTTACATTGTGCAAACAAAAGCAAAATAATATTAAGAGAAATATTGTTACCGAAAGAGCTCACGGATGTACTGCAAAAGATTGAAGCCTCTTGTAGAAGGCTTGAACAAATGAACGCAATTATGATCTTAAACAATATGTCGAGCTGATTATCTCTCACACAGTTTTTTCTTAGACATTGCGTGTAAAAGACCAATACAAATGCCATGATCGTAACAGGTTCAATTCTTGCTAAAATAGCCCTACGTAGTTTTCCTCTCTTTTTTTTTTTGTCAATACAATTTAAGTTTAAAACACTGCAGTTCGTAAATATAACTGCAAGAGCTTTGAAAAGGCCGTGCCATATTTGCCGCCTAGTTCCGAATAGTGGAATTTATTTACAATTATACTCCTTTATCACAATTCGTTTTAAATTTTAGAATCAGGCACATATTTTGAAATTTTGATTACATGCGGTGAACATGATGTTTTACATTACCTAAAATTTGCTTTATTTACTCAACTGAAAAGCTAGACATGCGTTCTCTTCTTTCGTGATATAATTGAACAAATCTGGAAGGTTGGTTAAGATTGGAAGAAATACAAATGTAAGATCACTAAGGTCTACATACATGAGGCCTTAATTTTAGTGTTTTTGACACAACCTTTACCATTTCCAACGTTTAGTCAGACCCTTTTTTCAAATACAAACTTATGATATTTGGTCAAAAGGGGAAAACATATAAACCTTAGTTGTTCAGAAAAAAAACTATTTATAGAAGCAGTTAATATAAGGGGTTTGACTCGTTTTGCCCATTATGTATAACAATAAGCTAATTATGTTGCCCTACACACTGTTAACGTTATAAAAATATATCAGGATAACACAATTATTATTGTAACGACACTTCTCAATAAGGTCACGATATTAATTATATGCAAAACCACTATTTCATTAAATTTATTGAAAGATTAAGTAACAATGTTTATCACTCAGATAATTTTACAATTATTTAAATAAAAAAATGCATGTTGTAGATGGTCCCTTTTTATTTGTGCAACAAAAATTTGATTTGAAATTTGCGGAAGGGACATTTAAGCAAAGTTTTGACATTTAACAGACAACGTATTATAATGCGATTTCGGTTTAAGTGTCACAGAAGTTATCAAATAAGATATCAATTTGTGTTACTTAATGTATTTTAGATTGACACAATGAAACCCGGATTACATAAATCGGATGTTATATTTTGATTGTAAAATTACGAACGTTTTTGAAATATTGGGGTACAGTTACTGTGTTGTAAATACTTTCAGTTGTATCGATCGAATCCAAAACAAGTTCGCGAGGTTATTTAATAATGTACATAATATAAAAATCTAGTTATACTGTTAATATTTTAACCTTTTTGTATGTGGCGTTCAGCGTCTCCAAGTCATAGGTTATGTAGCCGCCATAGAATACAGCAGCCTGCTTTGTACTCGACATACTGGATATTTCGAGCAGAATCAGGATCGCGCGCAGAAAACATCGTTTTCCCATGATTCTAACACATAAACCAATTGCACTGTGCAGTTTAGATTCATCGAACATTCAACGCACACATTTCTGCGATTAATACTTTATGGATAGTTAATCAATTAAAGGTAATATATTTATAAATGTGTGTAATAAATAGAACATATATATATTTAAAGTAGTCATGCAGTGTAAACAATTGCCCTTTACCTCTTCGCAACTGATAATTGATAACAACAAGCAATCCTTAAAGGGACTGTAAACCACGAATGACGAAAAAAGAAAAGTTCTAAAATACCGTACTATTTTACAATTATTAGTTAATATTGATTAAAATATCACGATTGGTATATAACATTACTTGAAAAAAGTTGTTGTTTTATTTTTACTTTATTTTTTTATTTTTTTTTTATTTTTACTGGGTATGTCTACCAGGTAACTACTAGTTAACTATAAACAACGCAAGTAGATTGATCATCATCGTCACGTGGTAAACCCAGGAATGCAAATTCTGCATGCGTAGTGAATTGTATATATTTTATATATGAAATGATCACTCTACTTGCGTTATTTATAGTGTGTATATCTTTATGTCACCTATTTTCGAAATGTACTTTCGATTTTACATCGCGAACTTTTATTACCGAATATACTGAAAATATGTACTTTTTTCAAGAAATGTAATATACCAGCCGTGATATTTTAATCAATATAAACTAATAATTGTTAACAAAATACGGTATTTTAGAATTTTCTTTTTTCGTCATTCGTGGTGTACATTCCCTTTAAACAAAGCACACATGTTTGGTATTGTTCTGGAATTTAACAAGTAATCATGAAACCACAATACAAATAGATGCAATATAATTATTTATTAACTTACATGCAAATCCCTGCCGTCTCCGAATATGTTTTACGGTGCGATATAATTTCGAGTCATCTAAAGAACAAAAGATATAAAATCACTAAAGTCAATACATCAGAAATGATTCCTCACTCCTTTTTGCTCTGGAAGAGAATATGAGCCAACACGCGTGGTATGTTCAATTTATACCCCAGTCTTTAGTATTCTTATAACAAGAACATGTACAATGATTTACATGCCAAAGACAGTGTGTGTTTCTAGAGATAACACTGATGAAACAGCAGGATTAACATTCGACGTTATTGTCAAATTTCAGATTGTTATCAAGCGGAGGTCCCTTCCCTTAAATCTTCTTTAAGACGTCTGGTTATCACCTGATAGTTGTGATAATCCTATTTTCAAATACAAAGAGACCAAAGGTATTTGGAGTCAAAAGACGTGCGTCATAGTAGTATGAAACAGTAATCATGAAGATTAAAGTACAGAAATCGATGAGCATGTATGTAATTTAAAGAGAAAATAATAGTTCAGTTATGCATCAACCAATGTCTTATAAATTCTTCAAACACTGTTTAAATTATTGACTGGCATCCATATACGATGGTTTAAACCATACAAATTGAAGTTCATTTTTTTGTGAAAATTCTATAGTATTTAAGAATCAGTCAATCTTCACTTCAAATACAATTAAAAACCGGTGTTTTAATACCAACTTAAAAGTTTGATGAATACGCAACAGGCAGGCAAAACGTTCGATCTTGAGTACCCTTCATGGCATATCCCATTCTTTAAAAATGTACGTCGTTATCAGCAAAACAAGCTAAATGTGTATTTACGTGATGGCTTCAACGAACACGACCCACTGTTTGTTTAATTTATCATGTCGCTTCCGCCTTGATTAACATATTGTATGCAGATAAATATCAGGTATAGCTTAATACAAAGAGTAACGTGATTGTGTCAGCGCGAGCTAAGTTTTCAAGCATCCGCCCTGGGTTCGTAACATCCTTTTGGTTCTTTACTGAGCTATGTCTTCCTAAGTTTAATTTTCTTTTTATCTATGTTGATTGCTCAAAATATAACGATTTGGAGTTGTGATGCGTAAGACTAAAACAAGTGTGTTTACAGCCCGAGTGATTTTATAATCACATATTCATGACTTACAGTTGTTAATTGAACGATTAGTCACGATAATGAAAACATAATCTTCGTTATAATCTGATACATTGTGTGCAATTAAACGGAAACTATATTTCACTACGCTGTGCACATGTTTTGGCTGGTTTCTGCAGTGATAGCGAGTAGTCGAACGGCGTTAATTTGGGTCGTTTGGTATATGATTATTTTTTAGTATGCTATAATAATATGCTGTAAAATATTATGTAGACTACATTTACATGTACAGTTCATTTGGTGTAAATAAAATGTGCATTTGAATGAAATATGAATTTCACAGTAAGCGCGTCTCTTGCATTACGACATCAGAAAGCAGTACTAAATGTTTGAATTGAAATTTTATGAGTTTAATGTTTATTTTTACAGTGCATTGTGATTAATTTTTCGCTTGTGTGTGAATTGCCTTAATCTGTATTGACAATTGGTCTCTTGTAGACTAGCGGACGACACCATTTTTTCTCTCCTGGTTATGTTTACATCGGTTGATACATATAATACGTGTTTTTCCGATACTTTAATTCTCGTCTAGCAGATAATCGGACTAAGACACATTTTCAATAGTCAAATGTTTGTTGGCGTTTGTAAATAAATACATTGATCGGTAATTGGCGTGAATTGAACTGCTGATGGCGACGATATAATCCGAAGGATGAAGTGAATTGATTAAGAATGACAGTCATATTACAACGATAAGCCGTTAATCTGAATAGTGTCGTTTCATAAAAGTAAGGGACAAGTTTATCTCGCCGGATCTATCTTGTTTTAAAGGGACTTGTTCACGCTTTGATAAATTGACCAAATTGAAAAAGAAAATTGTTTCAGATTTGCAAATTTTCGATGTAGTTATGTTTTTTGCAAGGAAACAGTTATACTAAACATTTAACCTTAACACACGCAAAACGATTGAATAATTCGGAAAGTTCTGTTGTTATCATTATATTTTGTGACATGCAAACAAGTATGATGATCACTTGGAAGGAAAGGAAATAACCTATTTATTTTAAGTCCCACATGTCGAAGTTCAATGTCACATTGGTTTGTTACAATAAATTCGTTTCCGCACGATATCTTGAGAATCTTTGACATACGGCCAAGCACATTTGTACTTCCGTTACTTGAAAAAAGAAAAGACGCGATTTGTATTAGAGGTCACCAGGTCAAAGATCAAGTTTAAGGTCGAGAAATTGGTTTTTACATTAAATATATACATGGCTTTGAATTACGATCATCATAATTGGTATTCTTGATGCGTACATGAAGCCTAATGATTTTGAGATTAACAGGTCAAAGGTCAAGATCATAGGGCTTGTATCAATAATTGTTTACCGCATTATATTTGAAAATCGCTCTAACCAATGATCAACATTAATATGCTGGTCACTTGGTAAGAAAGTGGCCAATTGATTGTGAGGTGAACAGGTCAAAGATGAAGGTTACATGGGATTGTTGCATTACCATTGTTTCCAAATAATACCTCTAGAATGTCTATGATCATATAAATTAGTATGTTGGCTATTATTGACAAAGATTGACCCCTCATGATATTAAAATCAAGAGAACAAAGTCCACGGGGACGGCCGCAAGTTGGGGAGCATACATGTTTTACAAACAATTCTTTTTAATAACTAAGTAACTCTGAAAATTGACGCTAATTACGTGTTTTATTAAGCACTGCCAAAATGATTCGAACATAATATGGCTCGCCGTTTATTTTTCAGTAAGTTTACATAATGTAGATACATTTATATTACATTGATATATATTCGTTTTAATATGTTTCATTTTTCAACAGTTTGAGAATATATTTGCTCAGCATGAATTGTAAATCAGCCGTTTCGTGGCAAAACCTGTTTCATAACAAAACATCATTTGTTGATATATTAATGTATATTTGTTTCGTATTGATTAAACACTGTACTGTGCTTTCATTAGAGAATTGAATAGCTCTGTTTATTTCGTCGGTGTATGAAGTGTCGGAAAACAAGACAAATTTGCACTAACGCCGACGGCGTTTATATATACCTAATGCGTTATTTTCTTGACAGTTCACAAGTCGATGAAATGCATAAAAATGATTTTGAATTATTATAATAACAACGTAATGTGTATAAAATCTGAAACTGTTAAACTAAAATGGCCTTAACGGACTTTTATTCAATGGCGTGCGAATCTCGTTTTACTTTCGGTTTCATCTTGGTCGAACCGCAAAACGTTTATGTTTAACAATTACGGCAGCTCTATTGACGAATGGGAAGCAACGTCGTTAAAATTTGTGGAATAAAATGATTTAATTGAGCCACCTGTTGATGAAAAAGACGTACGGTCTTGAATATTGTGTTAGCAAATTGGCATATTTAATTGGTCCTTCGGGAAATTAAACACAGGTATCATTAGCGAATTTTTAAATCAGAATGCAGCGTTTATGTGAACATGCAAAAGGTTGTAACTAGTTAAAGGGACCTGTTCAGGTTTTGGAAAATTGACAAAATTGAAAAAAGATGTCTCAGATTTGCGAATTTTCGTTGTATTTATGATATTTGCGAGGAAACAGTAATACTGAACATACTATGCTTTAAAATATCCATTATATGCATCTTTTGACGGTTCTAAACCTGAAAATTAAAAAGCGTTACAAACTCGAAACGATTAAATAATTTGGAGAGTTCTGTTGTTATCGTTATATTTTGTGACATCTTGAGGATTGCTCCAAGGGTCAGTGGTTCGAGCCCAGGTGTGGGTAACTTTCTTTTCTTGATTTATTTAATTTTTCTCTTGTTTTATACTTGAACTATTTAGTCCCGATGCTTGCATTTATCAATTTAAAGCATTTAATGAACTTCAAAACATGCCAAAAATCCGTGAACAAGTCCCTTTAAGATATATATATCTAACACAGTGTGCAAGATCACGTGACTTTGTGGGGTTCACAATTGAACGTTAATGGATGTAAACAAACCGTTAAGTGATGCTTTTTTTTCAAATAACTGTTTTAAACAATTTTTCCTAAGAATGTCAACTGGTTCATAAAATACTTTTTATGCTGATAATAGCAATGTGAAATCCTTCCGAATTACTTTATTTAATAAGTCTGAATTCTTTGGCAAATAATCAATGTGTACAGCATTCATGGACACGGTTATGCTTCACGCAACGTGAAATTTTGTCAACGATTTCTGACTTATTCAAGGATTTATTCTTTAATCTTAAGATATTGGCACAAACTGCGAGAACACCTTTCCTTTATACACTAAAGATTTTTGCAATTGTATTTGAATAACTTGAGATATTTGCAAAAATAAAGTTCGTAACGGTGTGTTTAGATTCTGTCCAGCCCGTGTGTAAACCCCTGAAAACCCCGTTGATCATGCACCCTGAAACAACAAACATGGGTATAATTCACTCAAATGTCGTTGTTGATAGTTTTTTCCCAATGTCACCACTGATACAGGTTTTGTCATGGAACGGGTTTTACATATTTTGATTTATACGAATGGCATAGACAAGTAGATGCGCGCAATATACATTGCATGTAGCAAAACACAGCGTTATTGATCTCAATAGACCCGATGTCATAAACAAGAATAACCTTATTATTATATATAGAGTGTACTTATGAATTACTTATTTAAATTGTATTCAACTGCATTTAAATTCATAAAATAAGATAACATAAATTAGAAATCGCTAGATCTTAGAGTAAACTGTGAAAACTTCTTTTGACTTTACAGGGTACGATTCAAAAACAGTCATTTTCTTCAAATTGGATAAATTCGTCGCTTATTCGGCCAATTTGGGCCCATTCGCGATAAGTCGACTTACTTAGTGTTAAGCATATTACTGCACTTGCTTTCAGCAGACAACTTAGAAAAACAAACAATTTACCAATAGTCTTGACCATATGGAAACTAAATTAGAATCGCCTTATGCTCGATAGGTTTTCCTTAAAATACCCAAACTGTGTTTTCTTTAGTTGTAATTATATAATATGCCTATCGCCTTATTCGTTATATGCCTATCCCCACAATCATTGTACGAAGTCACTTCTCTTCCTCGTCGAATTGTAAATTATTGCAATCGTCGTGCGTTATGCACAACTTGTCTCACGTAAGCTCACCGCCTTTTTTTTCGTATGTATGATTACTCGTGGTACATACGCCCCTACAACTCGTCGTACGTACGCGCATCACCTAATTCGCCATACATTCGCACATCTTCTTACTCTTCGTACACACTCCCCTTTAAGTCGTTTGGTTAGTTTGCTCGTTTAATTACACAAAGTCTAGATTTATTGTGTGTGCGTGAATGTTTTTTTTTATGTCCAATAACCATTTTGAAAATCTCACCCTTTTCCCGGGTACACTGGTTTACAAGAACGTGTACATACTTATGCCAATAACTTACAACATACCAGCTTGAATCAGAGGAAGGACGGGAATAGAATATACTTAATTGTCTGACCGATTTCCATATTATTTATATGTCCGGGCCTATGATCAAACCTGTGATCATCGAATATGTAGTCAAGCGTTCTTCTAAAAGGATATATAGCGTATGTGCCGGTAATGTAGCAAAATTAAATAAATACCTCGAATAACATCTGGACCATTTATTGATACAAATAATGAGTATTTATTCGACAAAACCAGAAACACCATTTTATCGACATGTATAACATAGTAACAAAATCAAAATTGAGTCTGTAATTAGACTATGCATTTTTCATCGTTGTTTCAATACTCGTCAGGTAGAGTTTTCCCTTTTGGCAAAACATCACATTAACTTTTGTCACTTACGTACCGAATAAGAATTGAAAGGAGTCGGACCAAGACAAATTCGCATTAGTGTAATCGCTTATTGACATGAAATAGGCTGATAGAGACTATTTAATCCCAAGATTACTCAAATCGATTACGAATGACAGTCGATCGGAAAGTCATTTTGAAGTGATAATCTGATTTTTTAGTCCAAAGCTAAACAAATATATCCCATGGTTCGAATATATGAAAACAGCACATGCCATCAACGAGTCCGACATGTGTTTTGTTCTACTTTTATATTGATTGAAATCGTTGTATTAATCATACAGGGTGAGGACAATTTTCACAACCATTTTATCTTACCAGACCTTTGACGTATAGATTTCTCGCTTAAAAGGGACTTGTTCACATATTTTGGTATGTTTTGAAGTTTGTAATTAAATTCTTAGAATTGATGAATGTAAACATCGGGACTAAACAGTACAATTATAAAACAAGAGAAAAAAAAAGTAACCCATATCTGGCCTTAAACCACTGACCCTTGGAGTAAAATTCTCCAAATTATTTAATCGTTTCGCGTTTGTAACGCGTTTATAATTTTCAGTTTTTTTTTAATCTTCAAAAGATGCATATAATGGATATTTCAGAGCATGGTAAATGTTCAGTATTACGGTTTCCTCGAAAATATCATAACTACAACGAAAAATTGCACATCTGAAACATTTTTTTCAATTTACCAAAACGTGAACAGGTCCCTTTAAATTAATAACATGTTTAGGAGTTGTGCTTCATAGCGATAACGATAGCCGTTAACTATCTAGTGAAAGCTTTTAATATTCAGACACAAGTTTAACGACCGAAAAAAAATGAATATATTTTTATCATTAATTATTGCCCCCATTTGAAGAAGCGGGTGTGTATAGCATTCTGTCTGTTAGTCGGTCGGTAAATCGACAGACAATGTGTTCCCACTTTAAATATAGATGACGATTCGATCTGCCAGTGAAGATTGGTATACTGGTTACTTGGTAGAAAAAGAAGACACATGTCAATTTTGAGGATACAGGTCAAAGTGATTGTCTTGTCACCGAAATTTCGTGCCCGCATGATATCTAGATATCCACTGACCATAGGAGTAGAAATCTAGCGCTTTAACCACTCGGCCATCCATGCTGATATAGTACAAAGTGTATTTTATATTGTATATAAGCAATCCTCGTAATGTAACAAAATATAACGATAACAGCAGAACTCGCCAAATTATTCAATCGTTTCGCGTTTGTAGCGCTTTTTAATATTCAGGTTTTTAAATCGTCGAAAGATGCATATAATGGATATTTTAGAGCATGGTAGATGTTCAGTATTANTCATTAAAAAAAAACTTTGACAAATCAATCATTTAAGTTATAAATAAACAAAATACAAACTCTGTACAGTAACTGTGAAAAGAACTTAAATTCTTGGTAAGGAAATATATAATCTTAGATTGATGATTATATAAATTACTTCCCTTGAAAATAATTGTCTTTAACAAATCTCTATTTTTAGTAGCAAATAATTATAAGCCACTACCGTGACTGTAGATTCACAGGTAACCTTAAAGTACCTAAGATACTTGTATGCCCAAAAGTATCATTGTGTGCTTGACCATAAAATGTCATTTTGATTATGCTTCAGTTGTATGGTTTCATATTATTATATATATAATTTCAATATATCATTTGGCATGTTAAGAAATAATCTTCCTTTTAAAGCTTATTACTTCCCTTGATTTTGTTTTCTGACCTTTGACCTTGAAGGATGATTTGACCTTGAACTTTCACCACTCAAAATGTGCAGCTTCATGAGATACACATGCATGCCAAATATCAAGTTGCTATCTTCAATATTGCAAAAGTTATGACTAACGTTAAAGTTTTCGGACGGACGGACGGACAGACAGACGGACTGACAGTTCAACTGCTATATATAGAACAGTTTATGTGACTGTTTTAATGCAAATAAGCAAAAATGTTATAATAAGCAAATATATACATATAAACCGCTATGAAAAGAGAAGAAAATATGATGTTAGAGAGTTGAGTAAAAATGTTGTCAACAAAGCATTGAAATAGACACATTATTGTGAAAAACTCCTTTCAACAAGAGGGCCATACTGGACCTTAAGCGCTTACCTGAGTTCACTGTACAATAATTGTTGAAGACCTGGTGATCTAGTTTCTGACACCACTTGACCCAGATTCAAACACGAAAAGGTAATTGTTAAGATAAACATTCTGACAACGTTATTTCAAAAATGAATCATAAATGAGACTTATAGAGTTATTTTACAAGTTTTCCTAAAATTTTGCCGTAGTGACCTGGTTTTCGACACATGTAATTAAAGCGGGACTGTACGATTTTGTCAAATATTTATGAATTTTTATAAAATGTATAAAAAATTAGTATACATATATTTCAATATAAATTAAAATAAAAGTTAAGAAGAACATGTGTCGAAAAATGCGAAATAAGCCAGATATTTAAATCTGAAAGCTTAAATGACTGGAAGTCAAATAAGCCAGCATATATATAAATCATGTACAATGTGAATCTCAATTTAGTTTTAGTGCAGATTCGTTCATACGACACAAAGACACAATTTTGTTTCCTTACAAATACGAGTTAAAGTGTCGGCATCGGCTTTAACCAGCCCTAACTTGTCTTTGCTGCATTTTATGAAATTCGTCTTCAAAGTATAATTTTTATTGCCTATTTTGAGTCATCATAACATAATTTAATCAATATACTAAAATTTAACAAATGTAAAAATCGTACAGTCCCGCTTTAAGTTTCAAACTTGGTATTTAAAAGATAAAAAATCTGATCAAGTTTCATAAATGTTGCCTCTAGATTGGTACCATGGGTTTCTCTACAATTTGACCTAGCAACCTAGTTTTTGGACGCTAGTGACAAAGATATTGTCTAGTGACCCCAATTTCAATAGAGGTCATCTTCTGTCAAAGGCCAATGCACATGTGAAGTATCAAGCCAATCGGTCATTCATTGACAAGTTATTGATTGGAAACGATTTTCACACTTATTATGACAGTGACCTTGACCTTTGACCTAGTGACCCCATTTTAATAGGGGTCATCTACTGTCCAAAACCAATGCACATGATAAGTATCAAGCCAATGGGCGCATCAGTTGACAAGTTATTGTTTGAAATCGATGTTCAAACTTATTGTGACAGTTACCTTGACGTTTGACATAGTGACCCCAATTTCAATAGGGACATCTACTGTCCAAGGCCAATGCACATGTGAAGTATCAAGACAATGGGTCCCTCCGTTCACAAGTTATTGATTGGAAACAATTTTCACTCTTAGTGTGACAGTGACCTTGACCTTTGACCTTGTGACCCAAATTTCAATAGGGGTCATTTACTGGCAAAGGCCAATGCACATGGGAAGTATCAGGCCAATTGGTCACAATTGCTGATCGGTAACAAACTGGTCTAACGACGGACAGACTGACCCACCGACAGACCGACTGACATCCAGCAAAACAATTTACCCCCTCTTCTTCGAAGTGGAGCATAATAAACGGTTCTTTAGTTGTACAATTTATAAATAAAAACAGCTTAAATACGTGTGAACAAACCCATTTTTGCACAATGTTTTTATAAGAGCAACACATACCTGTCCTGGCTTTTCGATCGGCTATGAGACTTGTGTTTCTTTTTTTTCTTGGATTTGTGGGATTTTCTTTCAGTGCTCTGTGACCTTTGTCTAGAATGTGACCTTGACCTGTGCAGTGACCTTGACATCTGCATAGAAGGTGACCTTTGTCGTGATCCTGACCACTGGGCTGAAGGTGACTTACTCCTGCAGGTAAATGGGATGGCTGTTTGGACTGTTTACATGTACATAGGAGCAATCAGTAACCACATATTGAAAGACCCTTTGGAAGATCTTAAGTATAATTAAATTCAAATTTCAGATGAACAGTTCAACTTTGAAATCAAGTTTTTACATATAAAATACGGTAAAATACTAGGTCATAGTAAAAAAGCTGATGTTAGCCAAATTTCATCCAGATTGAGTCATTAACTTGGCCCCTCGAGTGGTAAATATGTTTTTCTAAGATTTGACCTGGTGACCTAGTTTTTGACTAGCACATGACCCAGGTTAAAAGTCGGCCAAGTTATCGTCATAATGAACATTCTGATTAGTTTCAACAAGATTGAGTTATAAATGTAGCCTCTACAGTGATTACAAGCTTAAAGTTGAAGCCGCACACAACACAACAACCAACTGAAGACGTATGGTGATCTCACCAGCTCAGCTTGAGCCATTCGTGCTAAGGTGAGCAAAAATGTAAACCTTTAGCATTTTATCAAAAGACATCTGTTAAAAATAATTCCATCAATCTGAAGAAATTGTGAGTTTGTGGACCTTTAATCCATCACAGGGTGATCATAACTATTAACGGAATATATATTGCACCAAAGGATTAAGATTTTTGAATGGATGACCTTTAAACAGCTTAAACTAAAATTGCTATTGAGTGAATTCGCTGATAAATAAACAATGATCAATATTTAGTTCTCATATAGATTGTTAAGCTTTCTTTGTAAAGGCACATAATGTTTTCAATACAAATATAGAATAGTAGACTACAACTCTTAGTATGGTAACTGGATGTTGAACAAGACTCAGATGGATACATATTTATTAAACAAACAAAATCAATACATCTTACCTGCATTTTGGTGTCAACTCTTTTGCACTTGAATTTATTCTAGACCGTGACCTTGATCATTGTTCTGACCTTGATGAGCTACGAGGTGTCCTTGACCTTGACCTATGTTCATGTTTAACAGTTTCCATAGGGTAGGTAGAACCTGGTTCATGACGAGAAGGTACTTTAAATTTCTCATTTCTGATATCCCTATTAAATAAAAAATGTTAGATAAACACTATATATTACTATTATAGACCTTTTCTTTATGACAAACACGAAACGGATATAATCACTTAAGAAATACCAGCAAACTACAAGTTAAAGAATTATTAAAGCTTTGAAATGAAAATTCATTAAGGTTTAATTACATTATACATTGATATTAAGGGAGTTATCGTAAGTTTCAAATTTTAGATGCTTATGAAATGAAAAAAAATAAAAACGTAAATTTATTGAAAGCCTTGCTGTGGTAAATTCATAACTGGGCTTTTATTACATGTATATATACCATTATACATTTAATCTTGCTCTGACATAATGATTAAACAATTTGGGATTACTCAGTCTATCTGGCTTTTTTGATAAATGTAAAACAAAGATGGTAAATAAAGTATGAGTATTAAACTTATTTAATACAACACAACAAGCGGATACCTGTCCAGATCTTGTTCATCCATCAAGGACTGTGTGTACATCTCCATCTGATTGTTAATCACTTCACGCATGATCTGCAGGCTAAACCCTTGTACTTAGTTCATAATATTTTTAAGGCCGTCACCAATCTTTATCAAATTTTAGTTATGGCAAGAGAGGTTCATCATAATAAAAACAAGAGATGTGTTTGTAAGAAACACAATGCCCCAACTGCGCCGCTTTGATTTTTTCTTTTACCATTGACCTTGAAGGATGACCTTCCCCTTTCACCACTCAAAATGTGCAACTCCATGATATACACATGCATGCCAAATATCAGGTTGATATGATCAATATTGCAAAAGTTATGACCAAACTTTAAGATAGGGTAAAGTTTTGGACAGACAGAATGACAGACAGACAGACAGACAGACAGACAGACAGACAGACAGACAGACAGACAGACAAACAGGCCAAAAACAATATACCCCCTTTTTTAAAAAGGGGGCATAAAAAGATATTAAGCTGAAAGAGTCATTAAACACTGTCATACTAACATGAAACATGTTAAAGTGGGGGACACCTGATGCCAAACGAGGATCTGTTACGGCACAAACACATCACTAATACTTATATTCTCGATGGATTTTATGCTTACGTCTCTCTGTATGTCTAATATAAACATATTAGCTTCATTTCAAGCTACAACATGTTGAGCACAAATAATATTTGACGAATTTAAATGCATTTATCATTAACTTGAATTAAAACTCATTCTGTGTAGCGTGCATGCAATTTCAAAAAGTGAAATTCATAAGACCGTAAAACTTCACAAAAAAAAACTATTTGTATGAAGGCAAAACTTTGACTGTGAAATATTCATGCCATGTTCAGTAATAGATTTCAAATTTGTCATTTATTTTTATCCACATAATAGCCATTAAGATGGTTTTGTGGAAATAAATGTACTAAATGGTAATTTATACATGTACTGCATCGCAAAGCATCACCTAATACCAAAACATTCAAAAATACCTAACGTGTACTGTAATAGGTGAAACAACTCTAGATTTTTAATTTGACAAGTAACACATTGATTGTTGTAAACTAGCCATTAAACAATACAATAACATTGTGTTTATTTGATCAATGGTAAATGAAGAATATGTTCAAATGGTCATACATTTTCAAGTGTTGTCAAAACGAATACTACATAAAACCATGTATCTGAGTATTATAAATATCTGAAGTTCTTGATTTGGTGACCGATATTAAAAAGAAGACAAATATACAACAAACAAACCACCTTACCTCCGTGTGTGATTTCTTAGTAATGTGCACATTCTTGGCCCTGTGTGTTTGCCTTCGGCGTCGGTAGTCCCTCAGGGCTGCCATCTCCTCCGCGGATCCAGGCCATGCTTCTCTGCGTTCTCTGATTTATTTATTTCCGATTAATTATATGTACATATTTATTGTTAATGTTTTATTTATCATTGTGAAAAAGCAAATGGTTGCAGTTTTAATCTGTTAATTCAAGTTGACTTAAGTCAAAAGCTTTAAGTCTGTTAAATGGGTGCAACCAATTCACGGAGGATCTTGTACATCTTCAGCGATAATCAAAATCAATATCTATAGATAACAAGATAGACACCACATCCATTATGCCGCATCGAGTTTAAGAAGAAAACGCTAACCAGCTTTGACCCCAGGGTCATGATTTTAACAAACTTAATAAAGGACAACTGTACAATATTACACACCAAAAAAACCTCTGACCTTTGTGGTTTCAGAGAAGATAATTTAAGTTATTTACTATATAAATCTATATAAATCATGCAAACCATGGGGCACAGCCAGTTTTGACCCCAGGGGCATGATATGAAGAAACTAAGTAGAGGACCACTATGCAATTTTACACACCACATATTCAAAACCTGACCATCCTTTCTATTTCAGAAAAATATATTTTTAGCATTTTAATTAAAAGAAAATATGTTAAGTCTCTGGTGACCTACAAAGATAATTCCTGTGAAGTTTTGTTAAAATCTGCACAGTTGTACAGGAGGAGGTGTTGTTTAAATGAAAAATGTGGGGGTCAATGCACGACAGATGACGCACATCATATAAAAGGCCGTCCTAAAAGATCATGCTTAGCACTGCACAAGCGAATGAAAAAGGCATGTATGTAAAACATGTATGTCCCCACCCCATGAAACCTTGCCCTGTTTACCTCACAATAAATAAGGCAACGACCATACCAATTTGATCCTCACTCATGGTTCTGGAGATATCATGTCAAAACAAAATAGTCAGCACACTGACAAACCATCTAACTTATCGACCAATCTACAGACCAACGGACTCACAGATTCAAAGCAACATACCCCAGCTTTTTCAAAGAGGGGGATGATAATCAAACCTTTCTTAATGAGGTCTGCAAGATTCTCAGAGACCAGCAGTTCATCGCATCCAACTTCCTTCAATCTGTTGGCAGCGCGTGCTCGCAAGATGACGTACTCAGCGACAGCACGCCGGTCTTCTCGGCGCATTAAGATCTGCTCCTCTTCAACTGTATTAGGAACCTTCTGGTAGCCATAGAACACTGAAATATGACCATAGAACACAGACATATGACCATAGAACACAGCCCAGTGTGTTTTTTGTTTCGCCATTTTAGGAAACAACTGGCCCCGCCAAGGCCCTTCGGATTGGAATATTGGTGCTGTTTCTGACGAAAACATTGGGAAATTTAGTCTTTTTTTTTCTTTAGAAATTCTGTAAAATATAGAATAAAGGTGTTTTAAACTTTTACACATTTTTAAACTTTATTACCTCTTTATGGTCAACTTCTGCTTTAAAATAAATAGTGTACATGTTTAACTAATGCAGGAGATAAGAGTATGTTGAACATAAATGAGTGATCTAGTCATGATGATTAATTGGTGGTATAAAATGCTTTACACAGCAGTGTTCAGTAGTAATTATCGCTTTCAAAGAGCAGAAACCGTAATAATATCTATTTAAGAAAGGATCCATCCAATTCCATTCATATCCCATTAATATGCCATGGCTCGCTAGTTGGTTTGATGTTGTTTTTTTTTCCATTCCAATATTTCAATTTAATCTCAAG
Source organism: Dreissena rostriformis (assembly GCA_007657795.1). Classification (NCBI taxonomy): domain Eukaryota; kingdom Metazoa; phylum Mollusca; class Bivalvia; order Myida; family Dreissenidae; genus Dreissena; species Dreissena rostriformis. The sequence continues at coordinate 37,610 of VMBQ01003535.1, read as the reverse complement.
ATGTTAAGCAAAAATAAAAGTAAAACAAACAAATAGTTTAAATATTTTTAAAGCAGTAAAATGTACCAAATATGTATGGGTACCTATCTGATTTAGTGGTTCAAGTGTGAATGAAATCTGACAAACCATTCTTGAAAAATAAGCCTATCCAAAAACTTGTCTATAAAGCTCAGATGAAAAAAAGTGTAAACCTACAAATGCAAATGCATGCTTTTATAGTCTGATAACGATAAACTTCAACCGACTTTAACAATGCACCCCGTTCGTTTACATTCAGCGCAGTATGCAGCCACAGAACATTGGTTAATTTCCCTCACAGGTACCCATTTACACTCCTGGGTGGAGAGGAGCAAGTGTTGGATTAATTTTTTGCTCATGAAAATTCCGTGGTCTGAGCGGGATTCGAACCAGTGACCTTCCGATTCTTAGACCAGCATCCTACCACTAGACCACGGTCCCACATGTTTGTTTTAAAATGGGAAATGAATTAAAATTTTAATTCTGAATGAAATCCCTAAAGCATGTCCTGAAAAACTATATTACCATAAAACTTTAATCTAGTTCTGATGTTGAGATGGCTGGGTTAAGATTAATTTGCCTTAAAAGACTTTGAAAAGTTGAGCTTAAAAGGAAGGGAAAGGACTGGTTATTTGAAGTGTCATGACAAGTACGTGAAATTAATTGGCAATATTATTCTTCCAAGAAAAGATCCAGAACATGCAGTTACACAAGGTAAATAAAAAAACAACCTTGAACATGTTTTATATTGAAAAGCACAATATATACATGTACTATGTTCAAAACTGTAAAATTAACATTTCACAAGCAAATTTCTTTAAAAAAAAACAGAGTCGATATATTGGGAACAGTTTCTGGAAACCTGGAAACACATGTATTTGTTAGTTTTCATTTAATGGTTATATTACAATAATTCCATTTCCCATAGGGTCCTATAATAAAACCGCCAACTTTTAAAGCATTTTTCTTATATTTCCTATATATCAAATTTTGCAAGACCAGTGTACTGTACCATTTTAAAGATAATTTCGTCCTCTTTAAGAAAATGCACTCACCAATATATGATCTCGCAACTTCTAAGAAAGTAAAATTCGCTCAAAGGCAAGCACCCTAGGAAAATAGAGTTTCGGAACAGAAATTTTGAAAAAAGACCCCTACTTCAATAAAAGCACCCCCAACCGTTCATCTTTCAACATTATCCCCAATGAAATGCACCAAAATGTTGCAGACACACAAAGGATGCGGGAAATAATCACAAAAAAGCATGGGTGCCATCGCTTAATTGATTGAAAACCCGAAGAGAAAGGGAACTCTTTACAAATTAAAACTACTTTGGAATGGACCAGGGTGGGATGCAGTGTAATGTAACCTAATCACACAAACATAAAGTAGATATTCTTACCTGAATGGTTTTCGTCATGATGATTCCATGGCCAAGAATTCATTGTATCTAAGTCTGAAATGCAAAGCAAAAAGTCAAATGCAGTAGTAGTATTAAAGTACATTCAATGATGATTGACAGATCTTGTATTTCTCACAAAACAAACTTTTTTATTGCTTGTTTACCTAAGGCAAATGGAGTTACTTGAACCATATTTTAGTAACTGTTTTGACTCCATTACATGCATAATCCTTTTTTTAAACATGACAGTTGTAGCTTTTTACATTTGAGAATTGTGATTACATGTAACACAACCAAGAGAATGTTTGATTTTTACACAACTAGGAAAACAATTTAATGAAGCCTCTATTAATGTTCAAATCCATAAATAACTACACAAATGTCTGCTTAATGTTCATTTGGGTTTGGTTAATGGTGACACGATGATTGTCTAAATTATATCGGTATATTTTCTAGGATTTCAAGAAAATGCTTTTTAAATTGAAAGGGGACATTATGACATTTAATAAATCATAATGACAGAGAGAAATGCTTTCTAACTAATTTAATAACTCATGAAAAAAGTTTGTGAGTAGTTTGTGATGCACTTTGCAAAACATTACCACACAAAATACTTTCCGATACCCAGCGTTAATGTGTTATAAATGATACACAAAATTGGCTGACAAAAAAAGTGACCAAAATCTTGGTACAGTCAAGGAAACAATTCTGATTTACACATTCTGTTTCAAACATTTTGTTTCCTTACACTGTTTAAAAATGAAGAAATGTTGTGTTTGTAATATGCCAAACAAAAGGAAACCAGGGCATAGTGGATATGGTGCTGACATGTGACCAAAAAGTCCTGAGTTTGTTCCAAAATGTTCACAAAATCTTTCCAAAACACCAAGTACTGGTTCTGCTAGAACTGATTCCAAAATATCTCTATATTTCCAAGTTAAATATTTAAAAGCAAGTGTAATGATATATTAAATAGGTTGTTACTATGCCAACCAAACCTCCATCACATGCCCATACCGTGATAGCGTTTAAGTTGTAATATTACAAAACAGGAAGTCTGACAAGTTCTTTAACTGTGAGTAAATATGGACTTAAAAAGTGGTACAGCTTCTTAATTCTTGGAAACTGGTTCTATAAATATAATATTTCTAGGAGTAACACTATTGGCTTGTCAAGACCTAGTAAATAAATATCTAATATACTTGTATTTTCTGTAACAAAAAATGAATAAAAGAAAATCACACAAATGCATGTACATATATTTTCCATTATACTCTCACCCATACTTGTATGGTATCAAATTGATTATTTCTATCCCAATTAAACACATATATTTCATCAAAAACATATTACATCATTATCTCTTAAAATGTCTACAAAGAGTTGTGGGGTGTTAAAAATATGCTCACCTAACTTTACTTGGTAGACACAGCTGGCGTTGTCATAAAAGTAGGACCTGTCCTCCAAAACGGCTTTCTGCAAAGTTAAAATTAAATACATAAATACATTTGTACATCACTAGACTAAAAAAAAAATGTAATATTAGATATAATGTTTAAGTCTCATTTAATGATTGAATAAGATAAACTTATAAATTGTTATTGATCTACTTTATATAGAACTACAAAAATCAAGCAAATTCGTTAAATTGATATCCCCCGCCAAACTAGAGCTTTGTCACAGACGTGATGTATACCCCCACATGCTGCATTGACACAGAATATATACAAAGGGCCATAACTCCGTTATTAACAGATGGTGTACAATGCCATTTGGTGTGCATCATCCTCTTATCCATATATATACTCATATCAAGTTTCAATGAAATCCACCAAAGCACTTCCAAGATATGGCTCCGGACACAAATGTGCCGGACGGACGGACGGAAGGACGGACGGACGGACAACGCCAAAACAATATCCCTCCGCCTTTGGCGGGGGATAACAAGATCAAGCTAAACCAAATATGGATGAAAAAAATTCATCAAACTATTCAAAGCAAAACATTGGGATCTCAGAGTCAAACACTTATAATTTCATTGTGAAGCAATTCATGAAATGATGTCACAGTTTAACATTTAGATCAATTGTTTGAAATGATTGGAGAAGTACAGTTGTTTTCTAGGCTTTAGTAACAAGCGCAAGGGACAGAAACTGACATCTTAAGCAATTTATGGCACCAGAAGCCTTAACAGTGCAGACACACTCAACAATACAAATGCTATTGGTGGGCTTTAAAAGGTCAAATACATGTAGTTGAAGTTCATGTCAATGGTTATGTAAATAAAAAGCTTGGACACTGTTTAGACTTCTTTTGTGGGATTAGAACTCTACAAATCAGATGTTTGAATGTAATGATAAAAAGAGGATTCCTAAAACCTTAAATTACCTTCCTTATATATACATGTATATGCCATCTAACTATTCTTAAAATAGTGTGACTTAAATTATTGTTGGCGCAAACAAAAGATGTCGCCTCTGTGGTTACCCATGTATGTCGCCATTTTAAGCACCACAAAATTACCGTGTTTACATAAAAAACAATAACTTTATTTTTTTATATTAGTCTGCGATTGCAGCATATAGACTTAAGCAGGGGTGGACAAATCTCATTTTCCCTTACTCCTTATATACTATATATATACCATTTCTAATCAGTAATGATCTAGTAAATTTTGTCCATTTCTATATTAACATAGTGCTTTCATGATCTGGGACAATCTGGAGATTGATAAAATAGGTTCAAAAATATGAGCCAAGCTTTTGAGAAAATAGGGCTTAAAACATGTGCATAAAGTGTCATCCATCATAAGCCTATGCAGTCTGAACAGGCTTATCAGGAACGACACTTTTCACTTTTGTAGAATATTGTGTCAAAAGGAAGTCATTTCTAAACGATATTGAAGTCTAGGCGGAACAAGTAATCTGGGATAAGGTCGCCATGGCGTAGTGGATATGGTGTCGGCCTCGCCATCGGGAGGTCACCGGTTCGATCCCACCTGTGAGAGCGCTCTCACACCATAGACACCAAATACTGGTTCTAGTCCCAGGAAACGGACTCAAGAGTATTTTAAATAAACCTAAGGCTTTCGATGCAACCAAGTTAAAATAAATAGGTTTTAAGCTAACTTGGGATGACACATAATGCACATGCATTAAGCTTGGTTTTTCCAGAGCCCAGCTCATATCAATCAGGATCTGGCTATTGTTTCCTCTCAACATTGAGCTTGTCAAGCACTATGTCACCATTAGGTGATAATTTGTGGTACATAACTTTAACTTCATCAATAAATGATTAGGTTACAGTCTGAACAATGTTAAAGTACATATTTATTAGTCGTAGTGTCTTTATATACCAATTAATGAGTCTACAATGTCCCGCTATGCAATATCATACACAATTAGGGTGTCAATTTCACTACTCACTCTTCCAAGCTCTGAAAAGATTGTGAGACAAATCGCGCGACATGTGGTCTTAAATGACGTGACTTTGATATCGTTGTTAAAAACACATTTAACTGATCGACATTCCGAGTGACTGGATTGTTTTCTAGGGTTAACTCTGATGCGACAGAAAGGATGAACATTTGACGATATTGGCAGAAATCGTATAGTTATCAGCGTAGGCCCGATTGGCTTAATCTTCTTATTGACATATGCTTATCATCTTATATTCGTGATATTCGTGATAATCCAGAGGTCTTTGGAGTAAAAAGATGTACGTCATGGTGATTAAGAGCAGGGACAGGTTTCATGCGGATCACCATACGCAAATCCATGATAATGTATTTTACTTAAAGATATAGAAGATATTTGTTCATGTCAGTGTAAGATCGTTTGTTATTTCACGAGTGATCATAGGCGCAGCCACGAGTGAAAACATTATTTTTCTATGATCATGAGTGAAATAACAAACGATCTTACATTGACATGAACACATTTTCTGTTTCTTTTATGCCTCCTTTTTAAGAAAATAATTTACAGCTGTTTTCCTTTCGCTCAAAAGTTACCCTTTTTCCCGTGGCGTACCTCAATACATTGAAATGACGTCATTTTGTTGACAAAATGACGTCATTTTGTTGACGAAATGACGTCATTATTCCAGCGAAATTCTTCAGTTAAACTCTTTTACAATGTAAATAAACGGTCAAAAAAGGATAAAATAACGAGAAAATTTGTTGGATTCGGTGGAATATCGATCTTATTTCACTCGTGATCATAGAAAAAATATTAACAAGGATATAAACAAGGGAAGTAAATCTTGATATGATAATCTAAAAATAGAAAAAGGAGTTCCGAAAATGTGTTATTTTCACCGGTGAAAATAAAAATGTGTTTATTTTCACTGCTGTTATTTCACTGCAAAAATGTCATATTTTATCATTAGGTATAAAAGAAATTATGATTGTTAAGGTTATTGTTTCGATTCAGGTTTATGATGATGTAAAGACATTTGAATATTGCATTTGTTTTATCGATTAACTTTCAAAATGATGTATGGTTAATTTTCGGTTATAGATGAATAGTTTTCTATATATTCCATTAAAATACTACTTGCTAATAATTTACGAAATGTTTGTTTCTAGTTTGTTATCTGTTAACGATGTCATAACCATTATATTTTTGTAGTTCAGAATGTTTTCATCAATTCAATTGTTGCTACGAATATTGTATGTCTTCACTTCGAATTACGAATGAAACGCTGTGCTTTAATACAGACCTTAATTGTCTGACAACTACGCAACGGATATACAAACATGTTTTGACTACCTTACCACATGACCAAATAACGTCGCACACAGAAAAACCTCCTTATCATGTATTTTACTCTTTAATTTATTACTATGACCCTTAGTTCATTCAATTCAGCACGTCACTTCTCTTTCGCCCAGCTTATCACATGCATTTACTTATCAGGAAAAACGTTATGCAAATAAACTACATACACAGAGAGACGTGCTTTAAGATGGCTTCGCACGCTTTATTTTGTTAATAATATTTCGCATCTTTGCAACACATGTTGTTATTTTACTGTGCTCAGTTAACTTACACAAATTTTCGAGTTATTGTGTCTGTGTGAGTGTTGTTTTTTATCACATTTTTTGTTGTTGAAAATCTCACCCTTTTCCCGGGTACACTGGTATACAGGAACGTGTACAAACTTATGCCAATGACTTACTACATACAAGATTTAATTAGAGGAAGGGAGGGGATGGCATATACTTAATTGTGTGGCCGATTTACATACAAGCTATATGCCTATGATCAAACCTTTGATCCTCGAATATGAAGTAAATCGTTCTTCTCAAAGAATATATAGTGTATGTGCTGATATTTTTCAAATAAAATAAATACCTTGTCAGAAGTACATCTGGACCATTTGTTCATACAAAAAGAAATGAGTGTTCATTCGACAAAATAAGAAACACCATTTTTACGACATGTATATCCTAGTAACAAAATTAAAATAGAATCTGTAAGTAGGCAATGCATTTTTCATCGTGGTTTTTATACTCGTCAGATAGATTTTCCTTTTTTGGCAATACATCACACTTACTTTTGTCACGAACATACCATAGTTAAAATTGAAAGGACTCGGACTAAGACAAACTTGGATCAGTTAAATCGTGTATTGGCATTAAATAGACTGCTTATATAGACGATTTAATCCCAAGGATTACGCAAATCGATTTCGAATGACAGTAAATCGGAAAGTCATTTTCAAGCGATTATCTAATTTCTAAGTCCAAAGCTAAACATATATATCCCATGGTTAGTATATCTGAAAAAAGCAAATGTCAGCAAATAGTCCGTTATGTGTTTTGCTCTACTTTAATATTGATTGAAATTGTTGTATCAAACACGTAGAGCAGGCCCGTATCCAGGCCATGGGCCCAGGGGCCCGGCCCCCCCCCAGCTGGCTGTCGAACTATGATTTTTTTTTAAATAATGGGCCCACTGCAATTTATTCTCTCGTGATAGGGCCCACAGTACACTTTTCCTCAATACAAAAGAGCAGCTATGTTTTATTGTCCCTGATAAACAAGGGGATTAGCGCTCGCCAATGGAGATAAGCCCCTAGGCAATGTTTTCTTATCGCCTTATACACACATCCCCGATCAGTCCCCCATTGTGATCATGAATGCTTCATCTATCGATGGTTGATGTAACATGTATTTTGATTAGTCAAGGAAAGAATAGCAGCGAATGGAAGCAACTGCTACAGGGAGTCGTAGACTATGGTCTGATAATTGCTGACGCAGGTTGTTTTCCTTCTTTGAGAAGGCCCTTTCCCCTAGACGTATTTTTCCCCTCTAAAAGTTTGATTATTTTTTTTGGAAATTTTTAATTGGGAATTTTTAGGTCCCAATAAGAAATAATATATACTTTTTTTACATTGGAAATGGGACCCTGAATTTGAACGGGAACAAAAACACTGGCAAAGGTATTTAAACTGAGTATTTAATTTATATTTTTTGAAAGGAAATCACTGAAAAAGACTACCAAGAGATAGTTAACATGTTTGTTGAAAAGAAAAACAGATTCATAAATTTGCCGAGCAACAGATAAGAATTTGGCAGAATTCAGTATTTAAAATAATTTAGTACCGAGAATTGAATTGAAACAACAAATCGATCTCTTTATATAACTTAACCTGATCCAGTGTAGAAAAATATTGTATAATTAAATTATCTGTTGCCTTGAATTTGTTTGAAAACAGTACTATGTTAAATTGATTAATTAAGACTTTCATTATTTCCCCCAAATATTAGGCGTTTCGCGCAATTTTTTCCCTTAAAAAAGGCAAGGTCTTTCCCCAAAATCAGACAAAAAACCAATGACGTTATTGATTTGTGAAAAACAATGGTGGAAGCAATTAGAGAGGTGATATGGATAATCGTCATTTGTTTAAACCTGTAAGTTGCAGAAATCTAAAGCTTTTAATATTGTTGTGAATTCACACCAAAGTTTAAAGCTTTAGACTTCCGAAAGGTGCTGATTTACTTGTTATATTCCATAAATTTATATTACAAAATACGGTTTTTATATGCATTAAAATTCAACTTGCAAAGTGCCAAATTCAAAAAAAAAATATATATATATAGGGAGGGGGGGACCCCTCCCAAACCCCCCCCGGNTGGCCATTTTTGACCTTTGACCTCAAAGTGTGACCTTGACCTTGGAGATATTGACGTAATTCTTTCGCGCGACACACCGTCCAATGATGGTGAACATATGTGCCAAATGATTTCAAAATCCCTTGATGAACGACATAGTTATGGCCCGGACAAGCTCATTTATGGCCATTTTTGACCTTTGACCTCAAAGTGTGACCTTGACCTTGGAGATATTGACGTAATTCTTTCGCGCGACACACCGTCCAATGATGGTGAACATATGTGCCAAATGATTTCAAAATCCCTTGATGAACGACATAGTTATGGCCCGGACAAGCTCATTTATGGCCATTTTTGACCTTTGACCTCAAAGTGTGACCTTGACCTTGGAGATATTGACGTAATTCTTTCGCGCGACACACCGTCCAATGATGGTGAACATATGTGCCAAATGATTTCAAAATCCCTTGATGAACGACATAGTTATGGCCCGGACAAGCTCATTTATGGCCATTTTTGACCTTTGACCTCAAAGTGTGACCTTGACCTTGGAGATATTGACGTAATTCTTTCGCGCGACACACCGTCCAATGATGGTGAACATATGTGCCAAATGATTTCAAAATCCCTTGATGAACGACATAGTTATGGCCCGGACAAGCTCATTTATGGCCATTTTTGACCTTTGACCTCAAAGTGTGACCTTGACCTTGGAGATATTGACGTAATTCTTTCGCGCGACACACCGTCCAATGATGGTGAACATATGTGCCAAATGATTTCAAAATCCCTTGATGAACGACATAGTTATGGCCCGGACAAGCTCATTTATGGCCATTTTTGACCTTTGACCTCAAAGTGTGACCTTGACCTTGGAGATATTGACGTAATTCTTTCGCGCGACACACCGTCCAATGATGGTGAACATATGTGCCAAATGATTTCAAAATCCCTTGATGAACGACATAGTTATGGCCCGGACAAGCTCATTTATGGCCATTTTTGACCTTTGACCTCAAAGTGTGACCTTGACCTTGGAGATATTGACGTAATTCTTTCGCGCGACACACCGTCCAATGATGGTGAACATATGTGCCAAATGATTTCAAAATCCCTTGATGAACGACATAGTTATGGCCCGGACAAGCTCATTTATGGCCATTTTTGACCTTTGACCTCAAAGTGTGACCTTGACCTTGGAGATATTGACGTAATTCTTTCGCGCGACACACCGTCCAATGATGGTGAACATATGTGCCAAATGATTTCAAAATCCCTTGATGAACGACATAGTTATGGCCCGGACAAGCTCATTTATGGCCATTTTTGACCTTTGACCTCAAAGTGTGACCTTGACCTTGGAGATATTGACGTAATTCTTTCGCGCGACACACCGTCCAATGATGGTGAACATATGTGCCAAATGATTTCAAAATCCCTTGATGAACGACATAGTTATGGCCCGGACAAGCTCATTTATGGCCATTTTTGACCTTTGACCTCAAAGTGTGACCTTGACCTTGGAGATATTGACGTAATTCTTTCGCGCGACACACCGTCCAATGATGGTGAACATATGTGCCAAATGATTTCAAAATCCCTTGATGAACGACATAGTTATGGCCCGGACAAGCTCATTTATGGCCATTTTTGACCTTTGACCTCAAAGTGTGACCTTGACCTTGGAGATATTGACGTAATTCTTTCGCGCGACACACCGTCCAATGATGGTGAACATATGTGCCAAATGATTTCAAAATCCCTTGATGAACGACATAGTTATGGCCCGGACAAGCTCATTTATGGCCATTTTTGACCTTTGACCTCAAAGTGTGACCTTGACCTTGGAGATATTGACGTAATTCTTTCGCGCGACACACCGTCCAATGATGGTGAACATATGTGCCAAATGATTTCAAAATCCCTTGATGAACGACATAGTTATGGCCCGGACAAGCTCATTTATGGCCATTTTTGACCTTTGACCTCAAAGTGTGACCTTGACCTTGGAGATATTGACGTAATTCTTTCGCGCGACACACCGTCCAATGATGGTGAACATATGTGCCAAATGATTTCAAAATCCCTTGATGAACGACATAGTTATGGCCCGGACAAGCTCATTTATGGCCATTTTTGACCTTTGACCTCAAAGTGTGACCTTGACCTTGGAGATATTGACGTAATTCTTTCGCGCGACACACCGTCCAATGATGGTGAACATATGTGCCAAATGATTTCAAAATCCCTTGATGAACGACATAGTTATGGCCCGGACAAGCTCATTTATGGCCATTTTTGACCTTTGACCTCAAAGTGTGACCTTGACCTTGGAGATATTGACGTAATTCTTTCGCGCGACACACCGTCCAATGATGGTGAACATATGTGCCAAATGATTTCAAAATCCCTTGATGAACGACATAGTTATGGCCCGGACAAGCTCATTTATGGCCATTTTTGACCTTTGACCTCAAAGTGTGACCTTGACCTTGGAGATATTGACGTAATTCTTTCGCGCGACACACCGTCCAATGATGGTGAACATATGTGCCAAATGATTTCAAAATCCCTTGATGAACGACATAGTTATGGCCCGGACAAGCTCATTTATGGCCATTTTTGACCTTTGACCTCAAAGTGTGACCTTGACCTTGGAGATATTGACGTAATTCTTTCGCGCGACACACCGTCCAATGATGGTGAACATATGTGCCAAATGATTTCAAAATCCCTTGATGAACGACATAGTTATGGCCCGGACAAGCTCATTTATGGCCATTTTTGACCTTTGACCTCAAAGTGTGACCTTGACCTTGGAGATATTGACGTAATTCTTTCGCGCGACACACCGTCCAATGATGGTGAACATATGTGCCAAATGATTTCAAAATCCCTTGATGAACGACATAGTTATGGCCCGGACAAGCTCATTTATGGCCATTTTTGACCTTTGACCTCAAAGTGTGACCTTGACCTTGGAGATATTGACGTAATTCTTTCGCGCGACACACCGTCCAATGATGGTGAACATATGTGCCAAATGATTTCAAAATCCCTTGATGAACGACATAGTTATGGCCCGGACAAGCTCATTTATGGCCATTTTTGACCTTTGACCTCAAAGTGTGACCTTGACCTTGGAGATATTGACGTAATTCTTTCGCGCGACACACCGTCCAATGATGGTGAACATATGTGCCAAATGATTTCAAAATCCCTTGATGAACGACATAGTTATGGCCCGGACAAGCTCATTTATGGCCATTTTTGACCTTTGACCTCAAAGTGTGACCTTGACCTTGGAGATATTGACGTAATTCTTTCGCGCGACACACCGTCCAATGATGGTGAACATATGTGCCAAATGATTTCAAAATCCCTTGATGAACGACATAGTTATGGCCCGGACAAGCTCATTTATGGCCATTTTTGACCTTTGACCTCAAAGTGTGACCTTGACCTTGGAGATATTGACGTAATTCTTTCGCGCGACACACCGTCCAATGATGGTGAACATATGTGCCAAATGATTTCAAAATCCCTTGATGAACGACATAGTTATGGCCCGGACAAGCTCATTTATGGCCATTTTTGACCTTTGACCTCAAAGTGTGACCTTGACCTTGGAGATATTGACGTAATTCTTTCGCGCGACACACCGTCCAATGATGGTGAACATATGTGCCAAATGATTTCAAAATCCCTTGATGAACGACATAGTTATGGCCCGGACAAGCTCATTTATGGCCATTTTTGACCTTTGACCTCAAAGTGTGACCTTGACCTTGGAGATATTGACGTAATTCTTTCGCGCGACACACCGTCCAATGATGGTGAACATATGTGCCAAATGATTTCAAAATCCCTTGATGAACGACATAGTTATGGCCCGGACAAGCTCATTTATGGCCATTTTTGACCTTTGACCTCAAAGTGTGACCTTGACCTTGGAGATATTGACGTAATTCTTTCGCGCGACACACCGTCCAATGATGGTGAACATATGTGCCAAATGATTTCAAAATCCCTTGATGAACGACATAGTTATGGCCCGGACAAGCTCATTTATGGCCATTTTTGACCTTTGACCTCAAAGTGTGACCTTGACCTTGGAGATATTGACGTAATTCTTTCGCGCGACACACCGTCCAATGATGGTGAACATATGTGCCAAATGATTTCAAAATCCCTTGATGAACGACATAGTTATGGCCCGGACAAGCTCATTTATGGCCATTTTTGACCTTTGACCTCAAAGTGTGACCTTGACCTTGGAGATATTGACGTAATTCTTTCGCGCGACACACCGTCCAATGATGGTGAACATATGTGCCAAATGATTTCAAAATCCCTTGATGAACGACATAGTTATGGCCCGGACAAGCTCATTTATGGCCATTTTTGACCTTTGACCTCAAAGTGTGACCTTGACCTTGGAGATATTGACGTAATTCTTTCGCGCGACACACCGTCCAATGATGGTGAACATATGTGCCAAATGATTTCAAAATCCCTTGATGAACGACATAGTTATGGCCCGGACAAGCTCATTTATGGCCATTTTTGACCTTTGACCTCAAAGTGTGACCTTGACCTTGGAGATATTGACGTAATTCTTTCGCGCGACACACCGTCCAATGATGGTGAACATATGTGCCAAATGATTTCAAAATCCCTTGATGAACGACATAGTTATGGCCCGGACAAGCTCATTTATGGCCATTTTTGACCTTTGACCTCAAAGTGTGACCTTGACCTTGGAGATATTGACGTAATTCTTTCGCGCGACACACCGTCCAATGATGGTGAACATATGTGCCAAATGATTTCAAAATCCCTTGATGAACGACATAGTTATGGCCCGGACAAGCTCATTTATGGCCATTTTTGACCTTTGACCTCAAAGTGTGACCTTGACCTTGGAGATATTGACGTAATTCTTTCGCGCGACACACCGTCCAATGATGGTGAACATATGTGCCAAATGATTTCAAAATCCCTTGATGAACGACATAGTTATGGCCCGGACAAGCTCATTTATGGCCATTTTTGACCTTTGACCTCAAAGTGTGACCTTGACCTTGGAGATATTGACGTAATTCTTTCGCGCGACACACCGTCCAATGATGGTGAACATATGTGCCAAATGATTTCAAAATCCCTTGATGAACGACATAGTTATGGCCCGGACAAGCTCATTTATGGCCATTTTTGACCTTTGACCTCAAAGTGTGACCTTGACCTTGGAGATATTGACGTAATTCTTTCGCGCGACACACCGTCCAATGATGGTGAACATATGTGCCAAATGATTTCAAAATCCCTTGATGAACGACATAGTTATGGCCCGGACAAGCTCATTTATGGCCATTTTTGACCTTTGACCTCAAAGTGTGACCTTGACCTTGGAGATATTGACGTAATTCTTTCGCGCGACACACCGTCCAATGATGGTGAACATATGTGCCAAATGATTTCAAAATCCCTTGATGAACGACATAGTTATGGCCCGGACAAGCTCATTTATGGCCATTTTTGACCTTTGACCTCAAAGTGTGACCTTGACCTTGGAGATATTGACGTAATTCTTTCGCGCGACACACCGTCCAATGATGGTGAACATATGTGCCAAATGATTTCAAAATCCCTTGATGAACGACATAGTTATGGCCCGGACAAGCTCATTTATGGCCATTTTTGACCTTTGACCTCAAAGTGTGACCTTGACCTTGGAGATATTGACGTAATTCTTTCGCGCGACACACCGTCCAATGATGGTGAACATATGTGCCAAATGATTTCAAAATCCCTTGATGAACGACATAGTTATGGCCCGGACAAGCTCATTTATGGCCATTTTTGACCTTTGACCTCAAAGTGTGACCTTGACCTTGGAGATATTGACGTAATTCTTTCGCGCGACACACCGTCCAATGATGGTGAACATATGTGCCAAATGATTTCAAAATCCCTTGATGAACGACATAGTTATGGCCCGGACAAGCTCATTTATGGCCATTTTTGACCTTTGACCTCAAAGTGTGACCTTGACCTTGGAGATATTGACGTAATTCTTTCGCGCGACACACCGTCCAATGATGGTGAACATATGTGCCAAATGATTTCAAAATCCCTTGATGAACGACATAGTTATGGCCCGGACAAGCTCATTTATGGCCATTTTTGACCTTTGACCTCAAAGTGTGACCTTGACCTTGGAGATATTGACGTAATTCTTTCGCGCGACACACCGTCCAATGATGGTGAACATATGTGCCAAATGATTTCAAAATCCCTTGATGAACGACATAGTTATGGCCCGGACAAGCTCATTTATGGCCATTTTTGACCTTTGACCTCAAAGTGTGACCTTGACCTTGGAGATATTGACGTAATTCTTTCGCGCGACACACCGTCCAATGATGGTGAACATATGTGCCAAATGATTTCAAAATCCCTTGATGAACGACATAGTTATGGCCCGGACAAGCTCATTTATGGCCATTTTTGACCTTTGACCTCAAAGTGTGACCTTGACCTTGGAGATATTGACGTAATTCTTTCGCGCGACACACCGTCCAATGATGGTGAACATATGTGCCAAATGATTTCAAAATCCCTTGATGAACGACATAGTTATGGCCCGGACAAGCTCATTTATGGCCATTTTTGACCTTTGACCTCAAAGTGTGACCTTGACCTTGGAGATATTGACGTAATTCTTTCGCGCGACACACCGTCCAATGATGGTGAACATATGTGCCAAATGATTTCAAAATCCCTTGATGAACGACATAGTTATGGCCCGGACAAGCTCATTTATGGCCATTTTTGACCTTTGACCTCAAAGTGTGACCTTGACCTTGGAGATATTGACGTAATTCTTTCGCGCGACACACCGTCCAATGATGGTGAACATATGTGCCAAATGATTTCAAAATCCCTTGATGAACGACATAGTTATGGCCCGGACAAGCTCATTTATGGCCATTTTTGACCTTTGACCTCAAAGTGTGACCTTGACCTTGGAGATATTGACGTAATTCTTTCGCGCGACACACCGTCCAATGATGGTGAACATATGTGCCAAATGATTTCAAAATCCCTTGATGAACGACATAGTTATGGCCCGGACAAGCTCATTTATGGCCATTTTTGACCTTTGACCTCAAAGTGTGACCTTGACCTTGGAGATATTGACGTAATTCTTTCGCGCGACACACCGTCCAATGATGGTGAACATATGTGCCAAATGATTTCAAAATCCCTTGATGAACGACATAGTTATGGCCCGGACAAGCTCATTTATGGCCATTTTTGACCTTTGACCTCAAAGTGTGACCTTGACCTTGGAGATATTGACGTAATTCTTTCGCGCGACACACCGTCCAATGATGGTGAACATATGTGCCAAATGATTTCAAAATCCCTTGATGAACGACATAGTTATGGCCCGGACAAGCTCATTTATGGCCATTTTTGACCTTTGACCTCAAAGTGTGACCTTGACCTTGGAGATATTGACGTAATTCTTTCGCGCGACACACCGTCCAATGATGGTGAACATATGTGCCAAATGATTTCAAAATCCCTTGATGAACGACATAGTTATGGCCCGGACAAGCTCATTTATGGCCATTTTTGACCTTTGACCTCAAAGTGTGACCTTGACCTTGGAGATATTGACGTAATTCTTTCGCGCGACACACCGTCCAATGATGGTGAACATATGTGCCAAATGATTTCAAAATCCCTTGATGAACGACATAGTTATGGCCCGGACAAGCTCATTTATGGCCATTTTTGACCTTTGACCTCAAAGTGTGACCTTGACCTTGGAGATATTGACGTAATTCTTTCGCGCGACACACCGTCCAATGATGGTGAACATATGTGCCAAATGATTTCAAAATCCCTTGATGAACGACATAGTTATGGCCCGGACAAGCTCATTTATGGCCATTTTTGACCTTTGACCTCAAAGTGTGACCTTGACCTTGGAGATATTGACGTAATTCTTTCGCGCGACACACCGTCCAATGATGGTGAACATATGTGCCAAATGATTTCAAAATCCCTTGATGAACGACATAGTTATGGCCCGGACAAGCTCATTTATGGCCATTTTTGACCTTTGACCTCAAAGTGTGACCTTGACCTTGGAGATATTGACGTAATTCTTTCGCGCGACACACCGTCCAATGATGGTGAACATATGTGCCAAATGATTTCAAAATCCCTTGATGAACGACATAGTTATGGCCCGGACAAGCTCATTTATGGCCATTTTTGACCTTTGACCTCAAAGTGTGACCTTGACCTTGGAGATATTGACGTAATTCTTTCGCGCGACACACCGTCCAATGATGGTGAACATATGTGCCAAATGATTTCAAAATCCCTTGATGAACGACATAGTTATGGCCCGGACAAGCTCATTTATGGCCATTTTTGACCTTTGACCTCAAAGTGTGACCTTGACCTTGGAGATATTGACGTAATTCTTTCGCGCGACACACTGTCCAATGATGGTTATGGCCCGGACAAGCGGGACAGACAGTCAGACAGACCGACCGACCGACAAAGTGACTCCTATATAGCCCCCATTACCAATGGTAATGGGGGTATAAAAACTCAGTAACTTAAAAATGTAATGTTAAACATAATTTATTTTATCATTAACATGCTAATATATAAGAATACAATTACTATTACATATCTGAAAAAAGACAATCAAGAAGACTCCATGAACATTGAATATGTAGTCATGAAGCACTTGAATATTCTTCACATCATTGGATTTCGGGGCTTTTGGAGGACCTCTTGTGCTTGTGCTTGTGTTTCTTGTGCTTCTTATGGCCTCTGAAATTAGAAATGAAACAGCTCTAGCGTTAAATATACCAGAATACGAATTCTGCCATAAATAATTATAGCCATTTGTGTTCAAATTGATTCTGATTGCAGCTTTGCACTACGAATAAATAATTGAAAGACACACTGATAGGAGCTGGTTAAAAAACAACTGCATTTTTTTAATTCAAAAGCAAATTTAAACAAGAGATCCGTGGTCGGAGACATATGCCCCCAAAACAGGGCCTTGATTTTTACACTTATTGTGACAGTGACCTTGACCTTTGACCTAGTGACCCCAATTTCAATGGGGGTCAGCTACTGTCTAAGCCCAATGCACATGTGAAGTACCAAGTCAATCAGTCAATTGGTTGACAAGTTATTGATCGGAATGATTTTCACACTTATTGTGACAGTGACCTTTGACCTAGTGACCCCAATTTCAATAGGGGTCATCTACTTTATAATGCCAATGCACATGTGAAGTATCAAGCCAATCAGTTAATTCGTTGACGAGTTATTGATCGGAAACGATTTTCACACTTATTGTCACAGTGACCTTGACCTTTGACCTAGTGATGCCAATTTCGATAGAGGTCATCTACTGTCCAAGGCCAATGCACATGTTAAGTATCAAGCCAATCGGTCAATCTTTTCACAAGTTATAGATCAGAAACGAACTGGTCTACCGACAGACACACAGACCGACAGACCGACCGACAGACCGACCGACCTTCATCCAGCAAATCAATATACCCCCTCTTCTTCGAAGGGGGGCATAAATATTTTTTAACTGACATGTAAAATAATGATACTGGAAATGCCCTTTGAAAAAAAAAAATGACTGTTGTATACTGCATATTATTACATGATTTTTAAAATAAAAGTAAATACAATTACCAGGGGAAGTTCCATTTTTGCTTCAGCAGTTTATTACAGTTTATGTGACTGTTTTAAATGTGAAAAAGTAACAATTTTATTATTTGAAAACATATAAATATATTCCAATATGAAAAGAGAAGTAAATCTGATGTTAGAACGTTGATTATAAATGTTATCAACAAAACAATGAAATAGTTGCACATTAATGTGAAAAACTCATTTAAACAATAGCGCTACGATGGACCTTAAGCGCTCACCTGAGTTCACTGTACAACAAATGTTGAAGACCTGGTGATCTAGTTTCTGACACCACTTGACCCAGATTCAAAAATGACAAGGATATTGTAAAGATAAACTTTCTGACTATGTAATATCAAGAATGAATCATAAATTAGACTTTTATAACTGTTTTACAAGTTTTCAGAAATTTCGCCTAGTGACCTGGTTTTTGGACACATGTGATTAAGTTTCACACTTGGCCTAGGTGTTTAAAAGATTAAAATTCTGACCAAGTTTCATAAATGTAGCCTCTAGATTGGTACCATGGGTTTCTCTACGATTTGACCTAGCAACCTAGTTTTTGGATGACAGTGACCCAGATATTGTCTAGTGACCCCAATTTCAATAGGGGTCATCTATTGTCCAAGTCTAATGCGCATGTGAAGTATCAAGCCAATTGGTCAATTCGTTAACAAGTTATTGATTTCCACACTTATTATGACAGTGACCTTGACCTTTGACCTAGTAACCCCAATTTTAATAAGGTTTAATCTACTGTCCAAGGCCAATGCACATGGGAAGTATCAAGCCAATGGGTACATCAGTTGACAAGTTATTGTTTGGAATCAATTTTCACACTCATTGAGACAGTTACCTTGACCTTTGACCTAGGGACTCCAATTTCATCAGGGGCAATCTTCTGTCCAAGGCCAATGCACATGGGAAGTAACAAGTCTCGATTGGTCCCTCCATTCACATGTTATTGATCGGTAACAATTTTCACTCTTAGTGTGACAGTGACCTTGACCTTTGACCTAGTGACCCAAATTTCAATAGGGGTCATTTACTGGCAAAGGCAAATGCACAAGGTAATATCAAGCCAATTGTTCAAAAGTTATTGATTGGAAACAAACTGGTCTACCGACAGACAGACTGACCCACCGACAGACCGACTGACATCCAGCAAGACAATATATCTCCTCTTCTTTGAAGGGGAGCAAAATAAACAGTTCTTAAGGTGTACAATTTATAAATAAAAACACCTTAAATACTTGTGAATAAACCCATTTTTGCAAAATGTTTTTATAAAAGCAACACATACCTGTCCCTGCTTTTCGATCGGCTATGAGACTTGTGTTTCTTGTTCTTCTTGGATTTGTGGGATTTTCTTTCAGCACTCTGTGACCTTTGCCTAGAATGTGACCTTGATCTGATCTGTGACCTTGACATCTGCATCGAAGGTGACCTTTGTCGTGATCCTGACCTCTGGGTTAAAGGTGACTTACTCCTAGAGGTAAATGAGATGGCTGTTTGGACTGTTTACATGTACATATAGGATCAATCAGTAACCACATATTGAAAGACCCTTTGGAAGATCTTAACTAATACGTATAATTAAATTCAAATTTCAGATGTACATTTCAACTTTAAAATCAAGTTTTTAAATATAAAATACGGTAAAATACTAGGTCATAGTAAAATAAGCTGATGTCAGCCAAATTTTATCAAGATTGAGTCATAAACGTGGCCCCTAGAGTGGTAATAATGTTTTTCTAAGATTTGACCTGGTGACCTAGTTTTTGGACGCATGTGACCCAGGTTAAAAGTTGGCCAAGATTTGGTCATAATGAACATTCTGGTCAAGTTTCATCGAGATTGGGTGATAAATATAGCCTCTACAGTGGTAACAAGCTAAATGTTGAAGCTGCACACCACAAGACAACCAACGGCAGACGTATGGTGATCTCAATAGCTCATCTTGAGCCATTCATGCTCGGGTGAACGAAGATTAAAACCCTTAGCATTTTATCATAAGACATTTGTTACAAAATAATTCCCTCAATCTGAAGAAATTGTGAGTTTGTGGACCTTTATAAAATTGTAACTCCATCACAGGGAGAGCATAATTATTAACAGAATATTTCTTGCTTCAAACAGTGATGAAATTTTTTGAATGGATGACATTTAAACAGCTCTAAAGTTGCTACTGAGTAAATTTGATGATTAATAAACATTGACCAATATTTAATTCTAATATAGATTGTTAAGCTTTCTTTGTAAAGGCGCATAATGTTTTCAGTACAAAAATAGAATAATAGACTATAACTCTTAGTATGGCAACTGGATGTTGGAGAAGACTCTAATATATATTTATAAAACAAAACAAATCTCAAGAAATCTTACCTGCTTTTTGGTTCCAACTCTATTGTGCTTGAATTAACTTTAGACTGTGACCTTGACCTCTTCTCTGACCTTACTGCGCTATGAGGTGTTCTTGATCTTGACCTATGTTCATGTTTAGCAGTTTCCATGGGGTAGCTAGAACCTGGTTCATTATGAGTAGGTATTTTAAATTCCTGATTTCTGACATCCCTATAAAATAAAAATGTGTTAGATAAAAACTATCCATTACTATTAAAGACATTTTCTTTATGACAAACACGTATTGGATATCATTACTTTACAAATACGACCAAACTACAAGTTAAAGAATTATCAAAGCTTTGAAATGAAAATTCATTAATGTTTAATTACATTATACATAAATATCAAGGGAGTTATCGTAAGTTTTAAATTTTAGATTCTTATCAAATGAAAATAATTTGAATACATAAATTCATTATAAGCCTTGCTGTGGTGAATTTATAACTGGGCTTTTATCACATGTATATATGCCATTAGCCATTTGATCTTGCTCTGACATATTAATGATTTAACAACTTGGGATTGCTTAGACTATGTGGCTATTTTGATACATGTAAAACAAAAATTGTGAATAAGGAAGGCGTATTAAACTTCTTCAATACAAAAAAACAAGCGGATACCTGTCCAAATCTTGTTCATCCATCAAGGACTGTGTATACATCTCCATCTGATTGTTAATCACTTCACGCATGATCTGCAGGCAAAAGCCGTGTTGTTAGTGCCATATAAACAGTTTTGAGGCTGTCACAATGTATATCATATTTGAGCAATGGCAATGAAAGGTTCATCATGAGCAGAAATAGCAATTAAATAGAAGAATCAGTATGCACCTTTGTACTAACATAAAACTGGTAAAGTGGGGACATCTCATGGCAAACTGGGATCTATTACTGCACACAAAATAATAAATATTTTTGTTAGAAATCTTAATGGATTGTATCCAAATGCCTCTCTGTATGAATAATTGAAATACACTAGCCTCATTACAAAATGTTTAAAACAAATAATTTTGACACATTTAAATGCAATTATCATTGAGTGGTATTAAAACTAATCCTGTGTAAGCATGTTTGGAATTTCACAATGTAAAACTCTCAACACCACTTATTTTATCTGTATAAAGGCAAAACTTGGAGTGTGAAATGTAAACGCCATGTTCAGTAATAGATTCCAAATTTGTCATTTTTAGCAGTCATTTATTCAATCAACATTAAAACAATTTAGACGGTATTTTGAACGAAATGAATGTACTAAATGCATATTTTATCTGCATGAGAAAGAGGTTTATTGCAAAGCATAACCTAATACCAAACACATTAAAAAATACCCATAAGTGTAAGGTAATAGGTGCTCCAACTCTAGATTTTTAACTTGACAAGTAACAAACCAATTGTAAACTAAGAATAAACAAGAAACCGTTGGAGACGGCTGATGCTCCCCAAAGTGTTTTTTTGTCACAATACTGCACTATATATTCAGATAAAAGGAAACGTCTTGAGGGACATAACTTTGGACAAAACAAGAATTGCACTATATGTTCAGTTTATAGAAAATTTCAAAGGGCCATAACTCTGTTAAAAATCATCCGACCATAACCGGCTGATAATATGCACATCTCCTCTTGGTAATGAAGCTTCCCATAAAGTTTCATTGAATTCCCTTAATAAGTTGCTGAGAAATAGCTCAGACAAGAATTGCACTATATGTACAATGGAAAATTTCAAAGGGCCATTATTCTGTGAAAAATCATCCGACCACAACCGGCTTATTATATGCACATCTCCTCTTGGTAGTGAAGCTTCCCATAAAGTTTCATTGCATTCCAGTCATTAGTTGCTGAGAAATAGCCCGGACAAGAATTGCACTATATGTACAGTTAATGGAAAATTTCAAAGGCCATAACTCTGTGAAAAATCATCCCACCAGAACCGGCTGATAATATGCACATCTCCTCTTGGTAGTGAAGCTTCCCATAAAGTTTATTTGAATTCTGGTCATTAATTGCTGAGAAATAGCCCGGACAAAAATTGTGCACGGACAGACGCACGCATAGACGGACGGACAGAGGAAGCGGCGATTATATGCTCCCCCCAAAAAATTTGGGGGAGCATAACAAACAAGCGATGTGTTTGTCAGAAACACAATGCCCCCTACTGCGTCGCTTTGATTTTTAATTTTTTTTTACCTTTGACCTTGAAGGATGACCTTAACCTTTCAACACTCAAAATGTTCAGCTCCATGAGACACACATGGATGCCAAATATCAAGTTGCTATGATCAATATTGCAAAAGTTTTGACCAATTTTCGAAACCTAAACGCAAGTGAGACAGAATTTCAGAAGGACAGACAGACAGACAGACAGATGGACAGTGCGATCACTATATGCCACCCTACCGGGGCCATAAAAACAATAAAACCACATAGTTTTGTTTATTTGAAAACGATAAATTAAGAATATTTTTAAATGGTCATGATTACCCAAGTGTTGTCAAAAAGAATAGTAACATTGGACTATGTAACTGACTTTTACAAATATAAGAGGATCTTGACTGATATCAGAAAAAAAGACAAATATACAACAAACAAACCACCATACCTCTGTGTGTGATTTCTTGGTAATGTGAACGTTCTTGGCCCTGTATGTTTGCCGGCGGCGTCGGTAGTCCCTCAGGGCTGCCATCTCCTCCACAGGATCCAGACCATGCTTCTCTGCATTCTCTGAACCACAACAAGCCACAATGAAGACATTTCTAGTTTATTTCCGATTAATAATATGTACATATTTATTGTTAATGTTCCATTTATCATAGTGAAAGAGCAAATGGTTGCAGTTAAGTCTGTTAATTCAAGTTGACTTAAGTCAAAAGCTTTAAGTCTGTTAAATGGGTGCAAACAATTCACAGAGGATCTTGTACATCTTTAGTGATAATCAAAATCAATATCTATGGATAACAAGGCAGACATCACATACATTATGCCGCATCAAGTTTAAGAAGAAAACGCTAGTCAGCTTTGACCCCAGGGTCATGATCTGAACAAACTAAGTAAAGGACCACTGTACGATATTACACACCAAAAATTAATCCTCTGACTTTAGCAGTTTCAGAGAAGATTATTTAAGTTATTTACTTAATAAGTCTTTATAAATCATACAAACCCTGAGGCGTGGCCAGTTTTGACTCCAGGTACATGATATGAAGAAACTAAGTAGAGGACCACTATGCAATTTTACAAACCAAATATTCAAAACCTGACCACCCTTTCTGTTTCAGAAAAAGATATTTTAAAGTTTTAATAAAAAAATATGTTCGCTCTAGTGACCCACAAAGATAATTCCTGTAAAGTTTTGTTCAAATCTGCACAATTGTTTAAGAGGAGATGTAGTTGAAATGAAAATGTTAGGGACAATGCATGACAGACAGACGAGGCACATCATATAAAAGGCTGTCCTAAAAGCTCATCTTTTGCATTGCACAAGTGAATTAAAAAAGGGATGTATGTAAAACATGTACTCTCCCACCCCATGAGACCTTGACCTGTTTTCCTTAACATTTATAGGTGTCTTTGGTTGCTCCCAGGTAAACACCATACAAATATGCATGATCCTAGATCATAACGTACTGGAAAATCATGCTTAAACAAAAGAGTAAGCGCACTGACCAACCATCAGACTGATCAACCAATCTACAGACTATAATGTCGCCGTGGTGTAGTAGATATGGTGTCCCCCTAGCGACCGGGAGGTCACGGGTTCGATCCCCATTGTGGGAGCGTTCTTAAAATCTCCCCCAAAGACACCAAGTACTGGTTCTAGTCCCAGAAAACGGACTCGAGAGCATTTTAAATAAGTCTTAGGCTTTCAATGCAATCGAANGTATTCTGATAAGTTACACGACCGGCTTTTAAACATCCACAATTCTCTTTCGGGTTATTAATCTTCTTGTCGGCTTTTAAAATAGTTTTCAAAATGGCAGACGAAACAAACGCCAAGTTTGAATTTATAGACAATTCCAAGGGAAAAAGTGTTGTTTTGGGCATATTTAAGTCTTTAAAGGAAGAGAGAAACGAATGAGATCGAGGAAGCGGTAGGATATTGTAAGCGGTGTAAGGATGGTGTCAAATGTTGTGGCGAAAACATCCAATTTGTTCTCGCACTTGAGCGGCACCACAACATTTTGTAAACTGAGCAATAAATATGCTTTACCAGTTTGAATAAAACAGTAATGACTTGGTCATATTGTACTTGAAGCATATTTATAATCAATTAATGTTAATGTCCCAGAGATTTATTGTATACACTATACAGTATACAGCACACGCGCAGCATTTTTAATGTTTAATGGGAATATCCAATGGACAAAATGTCAATACTAAACTTTCATTTATAACAAAATTCTTTGTTAAGCCAAAATAAGAATTAATTGTGTTTATAATGCATTTTGTAAAAAAAAGGCTAGAATTGCCAATAGGATATACCTAGAACCTAAATATACAATACAAAGGTTATGTTCATGTAATTAAGTTGGTTTTGGTGATGAGCTGGCAAGTTATAATTCTGGTACAAGTAAGCAATATATTGCAATATATTGCAATACGGGTTTTTGAACTGACAATATATTGCAATACGGTTTTTGGCGTATTGTTGCAGCACTAGTAGTAGTAGTAGTAGTAGTAGTAGTAGAAGTAGTATATATCTATAATCTATAATATGGCCTGGTAGGCTAAATGTGTGAACTTACTTGAATTCTGAATTTTAATAGAGATTGTTTGGCGAATTTCCTTTTTTTAACCAAATATATATGCATTAGTGCATAATACGCTATTGAAATAAAATAATGCATATTTTAATATAATGATAAAACATGATATTAATATAAAAATTAAGCAATCTTTTTTAATCAGTGGCTCTATTTGTTGCTACTTTTTGTCGTGCCCGCTTGCAGAAAGTTTGGTATGGTAGTCACACTGTTCGCGTTTAAGGACATGAGTGAGTCCATGCTTTTCCGGAGTGAAACTTTGGCATTCACAGTACAGTGTTAAAATAACTTACAAAAATGTCCATCATCATAAGACGACATGTCGTATCAAAGGTCACTCAAAGGTCAAAGGTCAAATATGCGCATGGTACAGCTTGTTAAATAATTACAAGCATTAGAGTGGGATCGACATTTTGCCAGCAGGCATTTGTAACATGTAGCCAGCATCCGAAATCAATTACACAACAAAATCTAGAATTTAACCAATCTTATTAGCTAAACGTCCCATTATTAACCCATTTAAGCCTAGTGGACTCTCCCATCCTTCTAAATTGGATCAATTTATTTCCAAAGTTAGGGATGTCTAGTATATAATTTATATATTTATAATATTTCTTAAAGAAATTCCTTTTAAGCAAACAGCGAAGACCCTGATGCGACGCCGCATCATGCGGCGTCTCATCTGGGTCTTCGCTGTTTGCCAAGGCCTTTTTTCTAGACGCTAGGCATAAATAGGTTAATATGCAAACAAGTTTCGTTTTCGTTCTTACTACCATATACCTCCACATATGTTTGCAAGTGTGAATACAAACGCGTACAATTAAGAATATAATTACATATTTACATATTTAGTTGTGTACGAGTACATTCCAGAATCCCTTTACATAAGAAAAGTATCAATTATTAGAGGTAACATTTTGTTATTAATAAAAATACTTTCATCAAGAATATGCATTGTACTGGGATGTTTCATGGTCTAGTCCGTCAATGCCACGTCATTGTCAGAACACAGCGAACACACTCCCGCCAGAGCCGCCTTGCAGTCTCCACAGTAAATCGCATTGCAATTCTCTCCCGCCTTTTCCCTACCACAATTTATTAAACAAGAAACGTTATCTTTGTCCGTTTGTTCACAGCTTGTGCATTTACGTTGATTAATGTTCGGAAGAACCTTATCGAGGCACTGACACTTGGATCTTAGCCATGTTGAAATACGCAGTTGGTCCTTGATCGTGCATTCTTTGTGCGTTGACCTAATCTGCTGTCGCAAGAATCGTTGAACTCCGGCGCGACGATTTCGGATTGTCTTGTGAAGAAATATATTCCTGGCGTTTTCTTGTCCAGGATAATAATACGCCGAAATCTTTCTCCGCAGACGCATTCCGTACCCTCTGAGACACACCACACCGATGGCGACCAGATACAGGGCTAGAAACACGGGGATATTCCAGACTTGTGGTTTGTAAGGAGACGGCAAACACCGACTTAAGTGCAAATTGGAAGAAAAACCTCCTTCGATGTCAAGACCCTGGAAAACGACTCGGTAGAAATCGGCAACAGGTCCGTTTCCACGAACGATGATCTTAAGCGTCTCTTTACTTTGGATGCCAATGTCTAACGAGCCGTGAATGCGTACAAGATTCAGGATATAGAAGAGGGCGTAGTCAAACAAGACGACGGTGACGCAAAATATGAAGTGAAGGAACACCTGTGCTAATCCTGTAGTACAATATTTCAGCTCAAAGCCGTTCAGTTTCCATGATCTCGTATCGATATACATGGTTTGTTCTTTCTTCTTCATCGGCAGTAGAGAAGTCTGACCCAATCTTTCTAGCTCTGCATCAAACGATCTGAAACCTTTAGTAATGTATACGTTGTCATATCCGTCCTTTGCTAAATACGACTTTACATAGAAAAACGACTGAATGAAGATAATCAACAAGGAAACAGAGAGCAATTTTGTCGTAACAAAAGACATCATTTGAAGCACATTCACTTTCTCGTCCACATCCTCGTTAATCTCTTCTTGAATTTTCTTGGATGTTTTAGACGAATTCGCACCGCCTTTGGCGAAAACATTCATGTTTACGTCTGCGCTGAACAACTTGAGAGCGTCGTCTAAAGCTGTCCTGTGATAAAAAAATATATCTTGTTAATGAAAGAAAGGATACAAATTAACTAGACCTACCAGTAAATACGCTTTTATTGAAACATTTTTTGGAAGCAGCAGTAAGCACAATTATACGAGCATTTCCTGTGTATACATCATGTCGTTATCTTATTTAGTATGCATATGTTTCTGAAGATGATAATAATGAAATCTTTACGTTATTTATTGCATTGCTTGCATTGAATTGTAAATTGCTTGACATGTATACACAAATAAAACTATCTATCTTTCCATTCTGATTAAAAATACCAAGATTGGAGAGTGCTTAACCGATCGTTTCACAGTTTGGCAGATTGGCGACATTGATCAGATAGTGGGAGCAACGTCATGTGAAAATGGATCGCGCATTCTGATAAGAAGCAACCCTGTCCTCTTTAAAGTTTATATTGGTGTTTGTTCTCATCAACCGGCAGGATAGCTCCTGGCCAGAGTGAGCGACTGTGGTATTTAATAGCGAAAACTGAATTTGAATTGTTCATGTACTTACTTGGTTTTGTATGAAGCATTGACCATTACATTTTCGGATGTTTTCTTAACGTTGTCACAAAATCCAGACAGTGTATTCCTGGCATTAGTGCACATAGTAGGACAAATCGGACTGGAAAACAATAATGCAGCATTTGAGAAAGACAAGACTTAGTGGATCGCCTTCAAAATTATCGATATATATACGCTAACGATAATACATGGGTACGCTTGCTTACTCAAGTTGTTTACACGAGGCTATGCATTTACTGAAGAGATCTTCAGCTGGCTTCTGGCATTCCTGGAAAGAAATGTTCATGTGTTCAAACACACAGAAACTGAATAAAAAGCATAAGAGCTAACAAAAAGCAATGTTTATTGATAGATCGTTGGTTTAAACGTTGAAGGTTTCCAATTTATATTTTGAAACAGTGCTCATACAAGCACATGCAAATATTCTCGTCTATATGCATGAATAATAACGTGTTTTAATATAATTTTAGTTTTAGTTATTGCATAAACTTGCAAATAAGCTGAAAATAATAAAAGACATGTTGTTTGCAACACAATAAAAAGAGGGACTTATTCAAAACGTTTTTCGTTGCATACGTAGCAATGGCAATATCTTTGTTGACGTAAATTATTACATGATAACATATAAATAGTTCGCGTATTTTTATTTTGATAAATGGTTGGTTTTTTGCATAGTATTGAATGTTTGTGTCATCAAAAAGACCTAAAATGTTGTCAGAAGCTTAGCAAAGTATATTGGCTTATCACTTTTTGTGTTGACATTTTAAAGAGCATTTAAATAATCTGCTAACAGGCACATAAAACTTCGCTTAATGCAACAAACCTTGTACAGTGCTTCGAGCGTTGGACCGGCTGTAGCGAATGTTTGGTTAATATCGTCAAGTGTGCTCTTTGCTTCCGCTATTGAACGATGTGCAGCGAACACAGTCTTATCTAATACTTCTTTCTGTTTGTTGACATATAGGGCCATTTCTTTAACAGGTTCCTCTAGTTTTCTTTGCAAAACTTGAAGTTGGTCTTTGATCAGATCAATACTGCATGCCAAACTGTTTCCACTTTCCTTGAAATTGTGGCTGATATTGGAAATCGGTCCTGAAAGCATCACCCCAAAGGTAATCGACAGTAATATGGCCCGGCTTTTACCCGTGAAAAAGTTGGGTATAAGAACAGCCATGATGCATCGGCAAAGGGAGGACAATGCGAGACCGATGCAAACAATCACCATATAGACTACGGTGATTATTCCTGCCTGTAAGTAGGTGTAGTCGAATGTGAACCGAAGAATAATCAGGAAAATCGCTCCCGTTAACAGTCCGGAAAGAATTCCAAAGACGGCTTTTAGTATGGGATTTTCATCTCGTCCACTACGGAAATGAATATATGTCCGCTTTTTGTCAGCGCCATTTTTGTCTTCTTCAAATGTTTGATACTTCCCTAGGTTTTCGTACTTGTTGGATGAATCCAACTCAGTGACGTTGCCATGTTTAACGTCTGCTCCGAGCGACGTCTGAAAGGACTCGTGCCAAGAACCGTGTGATTCAGTACTCACTGATTGTTCAAACCGAACGATACGGGTCCCAATGCCTTCCTTTCTCTCTGCATTAATGTCTAAAAAAGATCCAAGTGAATATATTTAATGTGTGTATTTAAGAAAGAAATGTTTATTTAGGATGCATACTCGCATAACGGTACTTGTTATTTAAAGGACAAAATTCAATGCGTATTTAAATTTAAGTTAACATGTTTAGCAATAGTAACTAGCAATTTAATTGACTTCGGACGTCTTAACGCCTTATTCTGTTGCTGTAGTTTTTTCAACATTTATCATGCAATGTCACTCTAATATATGTGTCCGGCATCCGATGTTGTTTATGGGTTATACTGCTCTCTTTTTTTACATAAAGCTCGATAAGGTCGCTGTAGTAATGGCACAAATTAAGATTGATTTCACGTGCATAAGGTAAATACCTCCATGCTCGGGCTCTTTGGGTGGTGATATGGCATCAGTGTCGGCTACAGTTGTACCATACATCGGGTTGTTGTACTTATTGGATGAGTCCATCTCAGTAACTTCACCATGGTTACCAGGGCTGTTGTCGTGTGCTCTGAGCGACTTCTGAATGGACTCGTGCCAAGAACCGTTTGATTCAGTGCTCAGTGACTGTTCAAACCGAACGCTACGGGCCCCAATGTCTTTCTTTCTCCCTGAATCCATGTCTTATAAAATTCCAAGTGAATATATTTAATGTGTGTATTTAAGAATAAATCGTTTATTTATAAGGCGTACTCGCACAGCGGAACATATATTTTATAGGACAAAAATTCAATGGGTATGTAAATGTTTGTATTTTAGTTAAAGTAACTGGCAACGTAATTGTAATCGGGATTCTTAATGGTTTATTATGTTGTTGTTTCTTTTAGATATGTTTAATGCAATTTCATTTAAATACAGGTGTTTGGCATCCGATGTTTTGTATTAGGTTACTGGTATACTTCTCTTTTATTTCGACATAAAGCTCGACATGTTCGCTGTAATTATGGCACAAATTAAACCATTTATGCCTTGGCAAACAGCGTAGACCCAGATGAGACGCCGCATGATGCGGCGTCTCATCAGGGTCTGCGCTGTTTGCTTAAAGGAATTTATGAAAGAAATATTCTAA
Organism: Dreissena rostriformis; assembly: GCA_007657795.1. Classification (NCBI taxonomy): domain Eukaryota; kingdom Metazoa; phylum Mollusca; class Bivalvia; order Myida; family Dreissenidae; genus Dreissena; species Dreissena rostriformis. Next base: position 6,825 of record VMBQ01003535.1, on the reverse strand, counting down.
ATATAGAAATAAATATACTAGACATCCCTAATTTTTGAAATAAATTGATCCAATTTAGAAGGATGGGAGAGTCCACTCGGCATAAATGGGTTAAGATTGATTTCACGTGGATCAGGTATTTACCTATAGGATCGTGCTCTTCGGATGGGGATATGACGTCAGTGTCGTCAAGCGTTGCTTCAAACATCGGGTTTTGTATAGTGTGTCCGTCGTCTATAAAATGGATAATTTTGTTAATTTAAATAGTATGTTATAATAAAAAAGAACGTGTAACGTGCTTGTAGTCGTCAATTAAAATGTTGCAATACCACACTGAAATCACATTGTTATAATTACTCTATATTTCTTAAATGTATTTATCTCATAATACTTTGTATGGTGTTTTAAACGCAAATGAAGTAATAATTTTTGTACATACAATAATTAAACATGTATCAACAAAGGTGTATATTATAGTAATTGTTATACACATAACTTGTAACTCAAAGATTATTTTGATTTTCCGATAAACACGTCAACTGGTAAAGTGTTAAACTGGAATGATCATGACATATTGTCATATCATGCTATGGTTCTTGTTCACCGCACATCCCCTTTACCCATTTATGCTTAGTGGACTCTCCCACCCTTCTAAATTGGATCAAGTTATTTCCAAAATAAGGGATGTCTAGTATATTTTTTTCTATATTTAGAATATTTCTTACAGAAATGTATTTAAGCAAACAGCGAAGACCCTGATGGTCTGGGTCTACGCTGTTTGCCAAGGCCTTTTTTCTAGACGCTAGGCATAAAGGGTTAAACTACAAACATATTAAGTTTTAATGTGAAACCTCTTTTATTGTTTGAGATATGCTCCGGATAAAAGTTAAGTACAAAAAAGTAACATATGACAACAATTCAAGGGTCATGAGTCCAAAGTTTTAAGCTCGATATGACTGGTTATTTTGGACGTGGCATTCATTTATGCTAATAAAAATTGTATGAAATTTGGTGACAATCCAATGAAAACTGGATGAGTTAGCGAGCGGAAACACATTATAATAAAAAAAACAACATAACAAAGGCCGGACAATTATGCAAGGGCAATATACCAAAGTGTCTGGCGGCATTTGGTTGGTTATTTAACTTGGCATTCGTTTAAAGCTAATCAACGTTTCCAGAAAGTTTGATGACGATCAGATGAAAACTGTTAGAGTAACAGAGCGGAAATCAAAAAGTGCGGACGGACTGACACACTGACGGAGTGTCGGGCAGTTCGGAAACGATATGCCTCCTTCTGATGGGGGGATATCTTAAATATAGACTTTAAATGATATTAAATAACAATAATACTTAAATTGACCACCATGTTAAGTCGGCAGGGATATAATAGAGCTATGCCCTGTGCCAGTCATATCACACTATAATATGACTGCTCTGTTATGCTATAAACAAATAGATTTATTTGGCCGTATACGAAGAAAAATAAGCAAGAAAGATAAAATACCTGATATTGTATCCATTGTTCGTCGTGCCTTTTTCAAAACCGAATGTACGCGAAGCCAACGTATTCTGTTAAAATAATCACAATTCAACCCATTTCATTTGTAAACAGTGATTATACTATACAGTGGCGTACGTAACACACGTTGAAATGTAAAAATGTTCGTCATGATGTAAGAATAATTTATTTAATGCTTTCCGGCGGTTTAAAGACAAATATAAGTGGTTAAAAACGATAAATCACTGTTTCAAACACTATAATTGTCATTGTTTTACTGTGAAATAAGGTAGTTTTTGAACGTAATGACGTCATTATTCCATCGATTTTTTATTTTTTTTAATTAATGTTAACGATGGAGAAGCCTTAAATAAACAGACAATTTGTTGGTTGTCGGTAAATTATCGATTTTTATTCATTAATGATCATATAAAATAAATATCGATAATCTACCAAAACCAACAAATATCCTCTTCATCTTTCGCACACCAATTTATTAGCGATGCGAATATCTGTCTAGAACTAGACTGTGTCTTCTTGTGAGGCATAACTCATGTTAGTAAATAATTATGATGCAAACACAAAATTGATTGTGCTTTTTAGCACACTAGTACTTTTCTAAAGTTTTAAAATTATTTCACAAAATGAACCTGTTAAATCAAACTCAATTACCACTGTATAAAAGATCCAAAACATTACATTGGTAAACATGGCTGTGTTATATTTCTTTTACAGAAAACATGTAAATATATCCATTAATACTAATATGCGGCAGCTGTATACAAACGCCGTGCTGTACCACCACGGATACGCCAGTGTGTCGACCGGATGTCCACATTTGTCCCTGTCCGGTGTCTGTTTCAAACTGATAAAAGACTTGACTCTTTTCAATTGTAAAAAAAAATCGATTCTGAATAACGGGCGTCCGTTCACAAAAGTGCTTTCCGAGTGTTCAACGCTGAACCATCAATATGCTTTTATTGTGAACTGACTATGTACACATTTGACAATTTATCGACAGACATGTATATCTAAATGAGATTTATGCAAACATATATTTGTAATAAATGCGTTTAATTCTTGGATAATTATTTTTCCTATCATGGTTAGCTTTTGTTAACGCAATTTGTCTGTTGTTCGTCGTGTGTCGTGCCTCGTCAACAATGAGCTTATTATGGATCCTCTAGAATCAACAATTGCAAGCTATTTGGTCAGATATTGTTGTCAATTATAATTTATTTCGCCCGAGTTTAAAACTAGGTTATGTGGGGATAACATCTAGGTCAAAATGTCAAGTTGAAGACATCCGTTACGAACACTCTAGAAGTCAAATTTTTATCCAAGCATATTAAAGTTTGTCAAAATTTGTCGTAATGATATCTAACCGGGTTGGAAATATGATTTCGCTCTATTAAAAAATATGACCGTTAGGTTACGGCGAAGATATTTTTATTTGGCTATAAAGAAAGCATATGGGTACTCTATACTGTATTTGTCATTTTGTATTAAATCAACATACAAATTGGTATAATTTGTATTAAATCAACATAAAACTTGGTCTAAACATGTGTTCAATGGTATCTAGCCTAGTTCCGCTGCGTTGCTTAAGACCGCTATGGAGTGGTGCAGTTTTGAAAGATGTAGAAAATCTCAATAAATCTTTAATATATATCAACGTTAAATATCAAACATGTATGTAACTGCGTTTATATAACAGCTTTTATGATATCTACGGCCATTTTGACCCTGTTATTAGTTTGATTATTACTTTATTGGAATATATTATTTATTTAACATACTTCATGTATTTCGTCTTTTCACAAACGGCTGTCCGGTTAGCACAGTGGTTGGTACACGCGCTTCTCACCTATGCGACTCGGGTTTAATCCCTGCTCTCGGAACCTTATGAATTTGGTTGGTGGTCCCCATGCCGGACAAGTGGGTTTTTTATCCGGGTACTCCGGCTTCCCCCTACAACACAAGACCACACACCAAAAATTTAAAATCTTTCTGGAAACATTAAATTACGGAATACCGTTAGGGCCATCGTGGTTACACATTAAAATCCAGAGGGCGACAATGCGATAGTGCGATAGTACGATGGCGACGATGCGATAGTACGATGGCGACAATGCGATAGTACGATGGCGACAATGCGATAATACGACGACGATAGTACGATAACGCGATAGTACGATGGCGACAATACGATGATACGGTAGCGACAGTACGACAATACGATGGCGACAGTGCGATAGTNAACAATTGCAAGCTATTTGGTCAGATATTGTTGTCAATTATAATTTATTTCGCCCGAGTTTAAAACTAGGTTATGTGGGGATAACATCTAGGTCAAAATGTCAAGTTGAAGACATCCGTTACGAACACTCTAGAAGTCAAATTTTTATCCAAGCATATTAAAGTTTGTCAAAATTTGTCGTAATGATATCTAACCGGGTTGGAAATATGATTTCGCTCTGTTAAAAAACATGACCGTTAGGTTACGGCGAAGATTTTTTTATTTGGCTATAAAGAAAGCATATGGGTACTCTATACTGTATTTGTCATTTTGTATTAAATCAACATACAAATTGGTATAATTTGTATTAAATCAACATAAAACTTGGTCTAAACATGTGTTCAATGGTATCTAGCCTAGTTCCGCTGCGTTGCTTAAGACCGCTATGGAGTGGTGCAGTTTTGAAAGATGTAGAAAATCTCAATAAATCTTTAATATATATCAACGTTAAATATCAAACATGTATGTAACTGCGTTTATATAACAGCTTTTATGATATCTACGGCCATTTTGACCCTGTTATTAGTTTGATTATTACTTTATTGGAATATATTATTTATTTAACATACTTCATGTATTTCGTCTTTTCACAAACGGCTGTCCGGTTAGCACAGTGGTTGGTACACGCGCTTCTCACCTATGCGACTCGGGTTTAATCCCTGCTCTCGGAACCTTATGAATTTGGTTGGTGGTCCCCATGCCGGACAAATGGGTTTTTTATCCGGGTACTCCGGCTTCCCCCTACAACACAAGACCACACACCAAAAATTTAAAATCTTTCTGGAAACATTAAATTACGGAATACCGTTAGGGCCATCGTGGTTACACATTAAAATCCAGAGGGCGACAATGCGATAGTGCGATAGTACGATGGCGACGATGCGATAGTACGATGGCGACAATGCGATAGTACGATGGCGACAATGCGATAATACGACGACGATAGTACGATAACGCGATAGTACGATGGCGACAATACGATGATACGGTAGCGACAGTACGACAATACGATGGCGACAGTGCGATAGTACGATGGCGTTAATGCGATAGTGCGATAATACGACGACGACAGTGCGACAATACGATGACGACAGTGCGACAATACGATGGCGACAGTGCGATAGTACGATGGCGACAATGCGACAATGCCATGGTGCGATAATACGATGACGACAGTGCGACAATACGATGGCGACAGTTCGATAATACGATGGCGACAATGCGATAATACGATGACGACAGTACGATAACGCGATAGTACGATGGCGACAATGCGATAATACGATTGTCGCCATCGCACTATCGCACTGTCGCCATGGTATTATTCATCCCAACTTTCGTGCGTCTAGTAAGTTAATTAGGTAGGAGTGATGGGTCACACTTCGGGTCCGCACACAATCCAGTCTCAGGCGCGGAAGGACCACATTAACTTTGAAATATACACACACCGTTTTATTCACCAACAATACATTTTTTTCACATTTGTTTATTGTTAAAAAAAAAATGTTGCACAGGTTCACACATTTTTTCTAAACATGGATTAGCTGTTCCGAATAATATAATTCTTTTCAGCAGTTATTTCCCTTTACAAGTACACACCTATCCGATAAGTATATCCTATTGAATAAGGGAGACCACCTCGTGAATGATAAGCCATGTATTGTTTCTCTTATGTTCTTGGTAATGTTATTGGTTAATCCATATTGATACAAGAAAGGTGCGTTTTGATCTCGTTCCCTTGACATTCTGAATGAAGAGCACGATAAACCAACGTGATCGTTTGAATGGGATACTAAGTTAAGGGTATGTGTAAGTACCTCTTCCTTCCACGTGTGAAAGAACCAAACATTTTCTTCTTTCTTTTATAATAGTCAACGACTGAAAGTGCAAATAAAACGAATATTTAGAATTGCGTACTAAACTTATCTTACTAAGTTAGGGCCAGGGTAAGCTCTAAGATCGGGCACCAGAATTAGTACAGTGCGTAAACTTATTTTGTTGAGTGTAACCCATTGATACGTTTATTTCCCATTACTTGGCTTAGTTTTTCTTTGTGGTTTTAGTAAACGGCAGAAAACGTGAGGGTTGAAAAAACAAAAACATTAAAAAGCAAAGGTTTTTGCCTTCGCGATGGACTTCATTTCAAGAGACATTTAACTATTTAGTTGCAATAAAGTCTAGGAAACAAAATGGCAGACAAGATTGAAACGCGGGTGGTGCAGGTGTCCAATATCGCGCCGAATGCAACCCGTGAACAAATGAAAACACTGTTCAGTTATTTAGGCCATATCGACGAAATCAAGATGTATCCCTCAGAGTGAGTGTAACTTATAGTCAAACAATTCATCCGTTCATATGTTTTAATATCGACCTTTATGTTACTGAGACTAAGCAAGCACCATTCAATGTTGACATATCCGCAGATCTTGCAGTTGAGACAGTAATAAGATTCCGGATCATTTGCTCTAAAATATTTTCCACTTTCAAATCTTGTGTTTTATCAAAGCATTTTTCAATTTTAATAAAAGCCAGTTTACATTTCTATCCTGTAAGCATATGTTCACTAATAAACGTTTTCCTTGCTGTGATTTTGATTCAACTTTGTGATTATGTTTGTGGGCATATAGCCTCGGCCAAGTTGGATATCCAGCCAGATTGCATGTGGCACTTCTGAATAATGGCACAGGATTGATAATACATTGGCCAAATTAACCTTGTCAGCCGGTAGGTTACTAGTTCAAATTGTAACATCATCAAATTTGGTCAAAATGTATGTGGACTGTCCGACATAAAAGCTCGTCCAAGTAAAATAACCAGCCAGATCCCCTCATGCACTTCTTAAATGTTGCTCTTGAATAATCCAAACTTTGCCAAATTAATCTTGTATGCTCTAACTCAATTAGTTTTAATCTTAAACAGATGTATTTTGTGACAATTTGGCTCTCTTGTTAACCATATCTTTGTGTTTCAAGCCTTATACTCTCCCCTTTTAGGAAGTTAATAGCAAAACACAACATCTCAGTTGTTCCAAACATTGTCATTGATG
>VMBQ01003534.1:84626-105814 GCA_007657795.1 Dreissena rostriformis | reverse complement strand
TAACAAATATATCAGGCAGTTTTATATCAGACAGATATAAATATGGTATGAAAAAGCTGTCATGCAAAGAACATTGACGGCATGTGTTTATAAGCATAACTGACGTTGTATTTAACGTGTATCAGGTTTCTATGGTTCATGTGTATCGTGTTTTTTGTTGTTTTTGTTTTTTACAAAAAATCAAACATTCCTTTATTTCAAAATTAAGACTGAAACTGATGAGAAAACAACGGGATAAATAGAGTACTATGTTACCGTTGTATACAGAAAGGAATAATTGATCGGCGCGAAAATATTAAGGCTCGTGGTTCAGGTTTTATGAAACTTGATAAATAAACGTAATCTACACTAACTTAGAACATCGTTATCAACCTAGTGAAATGCAAAACTCATATTATCACGCAAACATGATATAATATATCGTGTACTATTTGAATGGTTTACAATAAAACATGGACTTATTATTCGCCTGGTGAATGTGCTACTTAATATAACATACAATTAACATGGTAAACTTAGAGAACTAACTGATAAAATAATGTGTATCGTAACTTAATACTTCTTTATTTCATCGTGTACAGTAAAATTTTGTTTAGTTGTTTAGTTTCGTATTATTCTTAACTACTTATAAAACGCTGCACACGCTGCACGTGCCAGTTAGCAGCATTGTCTGTAACGAACCATCTCAACGACCACTCGTAGTAATGTAACGCCCCTTCATAGTCTCCTTCCATTTCAAAGCAGTGCCCACACAAATTGAGCGCTGTCTCAGAGTGATACATGTTCATCTTATTTCTTGGATCATATTTATAAGACCTGATTATTCAAAATGAATGTAGCTGTTTGTCACGTTCACAGAGTCCTCCATACATGATATACTGTAGAAAGTGGAGTAAAGGAAGAGCATCCACCTCAGCAAAGTCCTTCCACTGTTTAGCAGAGTACCGTCGCAGTGCAACTTCTTGTTCAATCATACCGCGATTCATTTCAAACAACAATATGAAAGGAAAACAGTACGCTTCTTGTCTAACAAACTTGACACAGAAAGCGAATGGCAGTTCACTAAAAACGTTATCTGATATCATGTTCGCAAACACCTGGAGGTCACTAGTAAACTTCTACATCCACACACAGCTTTAACCTTGCTATGATACTCTTATCCACGTCCTCCAACACTCTAATTGCCGCGTGTAGAGGTCCAAAACAGTATGATGTAGAAGCCAAGTTTAAGCGACTAAAAGCTAAATCCGTGTTAAAAGAATATTGAAAACGCCGTATAATTTCGCTGAATGCAAGATGTCGTAATCGCAAACACTTGAATGATTGCACCGAATTGAGTAATGCGTACAGGTAAAAAATAAAGTATAAAGCAACGGATTTCAATTTGACATTCGTGGCGTTTTTAACAACAGCGTGCGTAATTTATCTGTTATATCTTCGAGAAATGATGTATTCGAAGTGTGTATATCATAGGTTATGTCTCTAACATAGACAAGAACTCTTCGCAGGCACTCAAACTTCAGAAATAAACTGATACTGTAACGTAAGCATACAGGTCCCAATTTTCCCTCTCCAGCTTGTCCGATTCGCCGTATATCGCACGCTTGTAACCGATTCCCTAATTTATCTATATCTACATACAATACACCTTGTAAGTCGTTCTTTATCAAGTAATCCACGTACTGTAAAAGGTGTCTCTGTTGCACCATAGACAGTTTCCCATCGAACAAATTCACTCCTTCGATGATATAATGATGCAAGGTTCCCAATCGCAGCCATTTCCGTATTACCTGTACGCATTGTAAAAGTAGAAACATGAGATTATGTTCCTTCCACAGAGATGGGTGTGTTCTCACAATGGTATAGAACATTACAGTTTTACAATGAAAACTTGTGATACAATCCCCAACAATTTTATAAAATAAGGATTTTTTAATTATTTTTAGAACTATGTAACATTTTATTTGTACCATGTTAAAATTTAACATCAACATTCGTTCTATGAGTTTCGGCGACAGTCGCCATTCCTCGCGCTTGAAATCACTGTCCGAGTGACCGACAGGTACCAGGAAAGAAGGAGTTGACAGTGCAGCCTCCAGCAATTTGGCAGGCGGCCAGTGTCGGCCTCTGCACCTGTCTATCCAGCGTTGTATTTCTGGAAGAGGTTTGCAGACGTGTTATGCTGTAACCATATCCCAGTTTGCTATCGGACTCACAGAAGGTCCATTTTTGGTTATCTCCCTATGAACTGAATTAATCTTCTCATCCGTCTGTTTCCATCGTTCTGAGCTGAACATTACTTGTCCTAAATCTTTCATTACACACATGTCATGGTGAATACGGGTAACCACTTCCGGCGTGACGTTGTTGATATGCTGTAGCAAGTACTGTTGAGGTTGAGTGATGTGGTCACGCAGCATCAGAAGGTTATCCATCCCAGCCTCCCAGTCTCTCCAGTCTGTCATGATGTTTATCTTGTTGCAACTACTTAGAAAATCAATAACAAAATTGAGACCGGGAGTGGTGGTACCTTCTGATTGACTACCGAAATGAAAACATTCAGTATTGATCCCTAATAGTTTTAATCTTATCATTTCTGCGCGCTCTCTTCTCAAGTATGTTTCTCTCCGCTCCATTACAGTGCATTTTCCGGCTCCAATTTCATCCAGTACATCCGACATACGGATAGACAATGCTGGGAAGTTCTCGGGAATCTGGATGTACAACTATTAAATCAGCATTGTGTTGGTTATTTGTCAAATCATCAGTGTTGTAAAAATGCTTGTACAATAGTCAGATTTTTGATTATCGGAAACATAGATACACGCATTTATGTTATAATTTTCATTTACATCTTTTGAATTAGCAAATTAAACAAATTAATCATTGTTGTTTAATGTTATGTTTTACTAATGCGGCCGTGGTTTCAATAGTTTGAAATGCATGGGGCCTTTCCAAGAATCGATTTTTTTTTCAAATTACTTTCACAGATTTAATAGAAAGAAAGAATAGTCTAAACGGGGATAATAATACTTGAAACATAGCTTAGTATATATTATATATTTTTGTTAATGACTTAGCCTCAATCGAAAATATTACAATGATAACGCGCTTCAGACATGAACAGATTGAATAATTTGAAGTGTTTCTTAAGTGTAGTGTTAAAATATTGGCTTCATGTGGATGACTTACATATAACTAAAATAAGTAGATTAAGACAGGCAATTTGGACAATAACGTTTCGAATCATTGTAAAGGTGCATATATTTTTGAAAATCTTGATTATGTTAAATTTGTTTGCTGGTTGTTAAACGTGAGCTCTTTGAGTAATTTCGTTAAACATTGAATGCGTTTTGATTAATTAATTAAATATTTCAATGCGTGTAATGACTCATTTCCTTATTTCAATAATCTACAGACCAAGCCTGTTAACGTTTGGTACTTAACAAAAATCACTTTATACTTGTTTGCGTCATTAACAGCACATACTATATTTGTTTTATTATTTGCCGGTTTGCGATTGAAGTTTTAATCTCAACTACAGTCTTTAATATAAATGTTATAAAACTATTGAAGTTCTATAGAACGTTATGTTAATGTTAGCATACAGTGCCCTACTTGCTTAATATCTAAATACTTGAGAAAAGAAATCACACGGTCCTATTGACTAACCACATATAATAAAAAGCTCATGTACTGGGACTATTGTTACAAGCTGGTCTTATGTTATTATTTAATTAAAGCATTTATTTATGTATGCTTGACTTCATTGAACCATATCGTCCCATTGATACATTCTGCAGAGTGGATCAAACCTCTCTTGTTTGGAGAAGATCTTGAAAACGCTTATACCCGCAGGGTGTATCAAGCCTCTCGTGTCTGTAGAAGATCTTGAGAACGCTTACCCGCAGGGTGGATCAAACCTCTCATGTTTGTATAAGATCTTGAGAACGCTTAAACCCGCAGAGTGGATCACACATCTCGTGTTTGTAGAAGATATTAAGAACGCTTAAACCCGCAGAGTGGATCACACCTCTCGTGTTTATAGAAGATCTTGGGAACGCTCACACCCGCAGAATGGATAACACCTCTCGTGTTTGTAGAAGATATTGAGAACGCTTACACCCGCAGACAGGATTAAACCTCTCGTGTTTGTAGAAGATCTTGAGAACGCTTACACCCGCAGAGTGGATCACACCTCTCGTGTTCGTAGAAGATCTTGAGAACGCTTACAACCGCAAAGTGAATCAAACCTCTCGTGTTTGTAGAAGATCTTGAGAACGCTTACACCCGCATAGTGGATCAAACCTCTCGTGTTTGGAGAACATTTTGAGAAGCGTACACCCGCATAGTGGATCAAACCTCTCGTGTTTGAAGAAGATTTTGAGAATGCTTACACCCGCAGAGTGGATCAAAATTGACCGATTCAGTATGCACATACGTTTTATTAAGTTTAGTGAAGGAGTGTTGGGACCACCGAAACACTTATACATTTATACATAATAACGGTCAGTTGTATTTAAAAAAAAATTGTTATTGCATCAATTATCCATTCATAGTCAATGTTAACATTCAATTTATATGATCCATATATTTATCTAGGAATAGTTTTTCATAACAGTATACTTATGATTACAAAATTGAACGATTTCATAACAAAATATTATGATATACATGAGACACGTGCATTTGTTTTGGGTCACGGGGTTCTTATATCCAACAGTCACATTGATTTGTTGTAACTTCAAAACTATGGGCAACCATTTAGTTCAGTTCAGCTAAACTTCAGCTAGGATAGACATCGGATTCATTTACTTGTGAATTGCGGGTCAGGACCGTAAGGGTCAGGCAGCCTGCTGTATGTTTAATTATTGGACTTGATATATTTTAAGAACTTGAACAAACATGAATTTGTTATTGATTATAATAGTTTGTGGACTTGTTTAAAATAGCAGAATAAAATCTCAATCAAAACTTCAGTCGTGTTCCTGGGAAAACTAGGCTTAGTGCATGTACGTAAAATTTCGTCCCTTCTTAGCATGTGCAATCCGCACGGGCCAATTACGGACGACATTTTTCCGCCTGCAATAGATTTTCGTATAGAAAGTACTTTTCGTTTTTATAACAAAAATTGTCATAAAAACGAAAAGTGTCGTCCCAGATTAGCCTTCATAGGGATGACAATTATCGCATATGCATTAATCAAAATTTCTCAGCATGAGGCTTAAATAACGGTGATGAGAGTTTATCTCATGATAATGTTTCTGTAGTTCATTATTCCTCTATTAAAGACATGTGTTTTCAGTTCTATAGAATCTTAGAATATAAACACGTTAAACACATATAATATAAGTCGGTTTAATTCTATAATTTTCTCACAACCCATAACTGTGCAAATGTCCCTTCAGCCCATGAATGAATTTTAAAACAACAACAACAACACCACAAAAACAACATTTATTATCTCTGCATCATCGCAGTGTTTTAAACCATATATAACATACAAAATAACACAATTGTAATACGCGGGTAATACGAATTATAAAAAAATGGGTTATTATACAGGTTAACAAATAGATCACTGATAAGTTGCATAAGTTAAATTACTTAAACATTGAAAATGACTGTTATCCACCAACTACTGAGATAAGGGAAGAAATAAACAAAGAATCTACTGTTTAGCAACATAAGAAGTGTCACTTTAACATCAATATTGATTCTAATTCAACATATTTCTTTTTTGTTTTGTGTTCGCATTAACATGTCAAACTAATTTAACGTTGGTCATCTTTGAATATAAGATAAATTACCGTTTCGTATTCCAAATGCTCACCCGGCTCCAATTTATCACATTGTGTGCATACAAACATAAGACACTATCTTTCATTGAAATAAATAAACAACTTCACACTCGACATTCCATCAAAATCAATTACTCGACCGATATCAGATATCAGATGTTATAATCACTATTGCTTATTCAGAAACATTATTCGATGTATCTGTGTTTATTGGTTAACGATATGGAGATCTGAAGCGTATGAATTACAACACGAGCGCTTTAGCCCGACTTGTGTAAAGGGACTAGTTGACTGTTTGGCGAAAAACTATGTAATTTATTTAAAAAAAAAGAATCCAGTCAATATATTCAAACAAGCAAAATGTCTTGAGCTAGAAAAATGTTCAAAGCATGTGCTTTTATCGATAGTTATCGATAGAAATTGGTAACATAATAAAGCACGTATAATGCTTCCAACCGATAATTTGGATTAGTAATATTTCACGTATAAGAAGAGTGTTTATGTCGAAAGTATCAGCGGTCTTATAGTAGAACGTAAGCGTTTGCATCTGAGGGTCCCGGGTCCCGGTTAAGGACTATTTTTTTATTCAACTTGTATTGCTATTATAATCATTTCAGAAAATTCAACATATAATAGTTTTGTGATAAAACATTTATTGACATTTTCCCTTAATAAGAAAGTGAGCAAACTAGTGCCGTCGATTGGCATGCATGAGATCGACAAATTGTTGATTATTGGTTGAATAATTGCAAAACAATATTTAAATTCTTACATGATTGTATAGATAAAAAACGTCTACTTTTGAGTTATAAGGTAGTTTCTTCTTTCGATTTCGAATGCTTATACAAGGTTACAAATGACCTAAACAAGTTAATGTAGTTTAATATTCGATGTATTAGCATTTGAACACGAGCGTTTACACGACAAAGCGCTCGACTATTATGCCACTGTGTACGCTTCCTCTGTCAGACAACTAATACCAATTTCAATCATAATTCAAACAAAAAAGAAGAACGTGTTTGATGTTAATATTGTGTAATAATCATGCACTTAGTATGTGCTTGGTTAATGTGCTGCTTAAATGTTGTTTCGTTTTGTGCCGTACTGTACCGTTTTGGCAATTGGTTCCTTGCCATAAATAAAGGACCACGAAGGTGTGAATGATAGAAATGCAATACTGCTGCAGCTTCTGGAGTTTCATTTCGTTATATTAAAATTTTATACAATTATCATGTTCAACTTAGAGAACTATCTGATAACATCATATATATCTTAACAAATACTTCTAAAGTTCAGTTTGCACATTTCAAAATTTAAAATGCCATTCACAATTACTTATAAGGCGCTTCACGCGCTGCACGTGCCAGTTATTAATTGGCATGAAAACACGAAATATATTGGTTAAGGTTTTCTTTAACTTGCTACAAAAAGTAAAATGTACACTAAATTATAAGTATCTATATCAACATCGCGAAACGCTCATGTTCAATTATAATGCAAACAAAACTAGAAATGGCGCGGCAGAGGCCGACTCGTATCCCCACAACGAATGTTTGACCTTGGTGTGCCCGAGGGTTGGTTATGGGGCCATGCATAGTCAAGATTGACCGTATTGTCATAAGAGAAGTTCAGTATCAATTAGAAGTGAATTGGTGTGGAAATGAAGAAGTTATAGTAAAGGCAATTTTGGGTGGGTGTGACCTATGTGGGCAGGGCGCCCCAGGGTTGGTTATGGGGCCATGCATAGTTGAGATTGACCGTATTGTCATAAGAGAAGTTCAGTATCAATTTGAAGTGAATCCGTGTAGAAATGAAGAAATTATAGTAAATGGCAATTTTCGGTGGGTGTAGCCTATGTGGGCGGGGCGCCCCAGGGTTAGGAATGGGGCCATCCATGGTTGAGATTGACCGTATTGTCATAAGAAAGGTCCAGTATCAATTTGAAGTGAATCGGTGTTGAAATAAAGAAGTAAATGTAAAATAACCTAAAAAAATGAGTGATAATTTCTGACCCGGCCCCACCCCAACCCCCATAACTTTTGACCCAGGGGTCAGATCAAAATTCCAAATAGTGCAGGGTCGCACATATGCTCATAGCTACCATGTGTGTAAGTTTCAAGGTTGTAGTGCTTATAGTGTAGGAGGAGATATTGGCCAGGACGGACGGACAGACGGACAGACAGACAGACAGATGGACGGACGGACGGACGGCGGAGATAACCACAATATCCCCACCTTTTTTTCAAAAAGTGATGGGATAATAAAATACACTGTACGCTTTAAATAGTTTACAATTCTTGTGTACTTAGTATTTGCTTGGTAAATATGCTGCTTTATATTACTTGCAATTGAAATGTTAAACGTAGATAACTTACTTATAACACCGTATGTGTCTTAACAAATACTTCTATAAGGTATTTTGCCATTTTAAAAGTTGTTTATTTTCATTCTTAATTACCTATCAGACGCTGCACACGATGTACGTGCCAGTTAGCAGCATTGTTCGTATCGTATAAACTCAACGACACCTTGTAGTAATGTAACGCCCCTTCATAGTATCCTTCCATTTTATAGCAGTGACCAAGCAAATTGAGCGCTGTCTCAGGGTGATACATGTTGATGTCATTTCTTGGATCAAATATACAAGACTCGAGTAATTCAAATGCATGCAGTTGTTTGTTGCGTTCGCATAGTCCCCCAAACATCAGATACTGTAGATAGTAGAGGAAAGGACGGGCATCCACCTCAGCACAGTTCATCCATTGTTTTTCAGTGTACTCTCTCTGTAAAACTTCGTCTTCAGTCATGTGGCGATTTATTTCAAACAGTAAAACGTAGGGGGTGCAGTACGCTTCTTGTCGAACAAACATGACACATAATGCGAATGGCGGTTCGCTGTATACGTCGTTACAATTATCCGGTATCATGTTCGCAAACACCTTGAGATCATTGTCTCCTTCTATACGTCTAGATCCACACACAGCCTTGACCTTGCTACGAAACCTCTTCGATATATAAGAAATATGAACGCCCACTTTTATTCCTCGAAACGTATGCTGCATTTATTCGTTAAACAATTATGTAGTAATGTAATGTTGCATTCAATACAGTTAAACAATTTGCTCCAATTGATTGGAGTTCAATTTTATCGCTACATAAATGTCGCAATAAATCTAGGTCAAACGATATCGTAGATAGCTACGTAGATATGTATTGCTTGTGGGGGGGGGAATTAACAAGTAGTTGATTTAATGTTATCAAATTTTTTATAAATACTTGATAAATCAGTCGCGAAAGGTACAAGAAGACTTTTCTGAAAGGGTAGCAATTCACCGACGCGACTTAGGTAAACGGTTGTTAATTACGCTACCATGAACTACGATAGTGCTATAACTGAATACATCGAATACGGTTAAGCCACTTCTGACTGACAAGTGACATTGTACAGTGTGGCACAGGGTCATTAAAATAACATTTGGCAAGAGCGTAACTCGATCAGAATATAACTTTGCTACCCTGCATCTCACCGTGCAGTGTGAGATTGATGTTGCTCAGCTGTATATATTACTATACAATTCATAAATCTAATTTTGACAGAAGATTGATAATGTTGGGATTGCAAAGTTGATGACTTATAATAGTTGTGGCAGGTATTGCATACATTAAAAAGTGCATCATTTATTATTCATTAGATAGAACAAAAACTTCAAAACTGTATGAGCAAAAGGTATATCGGTATATTGCGTCGACAACTAACTTGTAGAGCAACATTTCCGAAATATGCAATATCCGAATTCTAGTTCGCTCGTTAACATTCGATATATTATGACAAATGAACTGTTTTACTTCAAAAGAAACCATAAAACATTTGTTTTTATAAAAATGAACAAATATAGCTAAATACTTACCTTTTTATCCAAATAATTATCCCAACATTAATTGTTTTAATTCCCTTGGACATTTAATGCAGAGAATGATAAAACGAATTTATTAAACGCTATCAAACATAAATACTTTCAATAGTATCCATCACGGAGATCGCTAAAACCCTTTCTTTCTCAGAACATTCTCATCTGTCTTGGTTGACCAAAGTTTAAAGCGACCAAAGTACTTATTAAATATTATAAAAAATACAATTGTCTCTTCACACTACACATTATTATACTTTGAATATGGTTATATTTAAAAAAAAAGACAATGACTGTTTTATTACCTGTCAACACTCTCCACATGCAATAGGCCAGAATGGTGTTGCTTTTATTCTGCCAAACAGCACTGTCAAAGTGAATCTGCAAAGAAACATTCCTTTTTTAAAATAAATAATATAAATTTAAATGGAGATTGTTGCTATGAAAACATTTATGAATGAATGGAAACATAATTATGTAATGTCCATCAACAAAATAAAATAATAGTTTTGTTTTTGTTTTTGTTTTAAATGATTATAAAAACATAGATTTAAGTAACAATTATTACAAAAGCNTTATTCTGCCAAACAGCATTGTCAAAGTGAATCTGCAAAGAAATATTCCTTTTTTCAAAAAAATAATATAAATTTAAATGGAAATTGTTGCGATGAAAACATTTATGAATGAATGGAAACATAATTATGTTATGTCCAGCAACAAAATGAACTAATAGTTTTTTTGTTTTTTTTTTATTATAATTATAACAAGAGCTATCAGAAGACAGCGCGCTCGACTATTCAAGTGCTTGACAGTATAAAGTAAGCCATTATGGGGAAATCGTTCATATTCAATAAGGTCAAGGTAATATAGTCTCGTCCCCATATAATGAGAATATTAAAAAAATAAGGAAAAAAAATAGGGGGGGATTTCTGGGCTAGGGCTTGTGGGATGGTTTGGGTGANATTAATGAGGACTTAAACCCTATTGCAAATTGGTTACATCAGAGTAAAAAGTCCAGAATTATCTCCCCTTGAATTTGTATAGGTCCGAGGCATTTAAGAAGGTTGTTTAATTGGTTGCAATAATTAATTTAAAATAAAAAAAAATATTAGCCATCTGATAATTCATTTGGCTATGATGAAAGGATTTGTGTTTCAGTATTCCCTTGCATGTTGACTGCAATCCAATCAATCAACCAGCCATTCAATCACTCACAAAAGTATTCCCTTCTAATGAACAGTTATTAATGAAGGCCTCGATTACGAAGTAGTTCCTCACACATTGATAAACCAACCACCTAATCATTCAATAAGAAAAGCCCATTCAAAATAATAATGAAGTCCTTACAAGCTAATGCATGTATGTGTTTTTGCAGTAGTCCAAACAATCATATGCATATACTTAGCAACACAAACAGTGATCAAGCACTGAAATCAGATCATTTTAATTAATATGACATAAATACTCGTAATTGAACTGATATTTTGAATTGATGAAAATGACATAAATAATTATTGTTAAAACTGTTTCCCAATGTTGTGAAACATTTCAGCCAGTAGAGCGATTCAGGCCTTCATGGACCTCTTGTTTAAGTTTATTTTTTAGTATATGTCTGAGTGGTAAAGCGTTAAGCCCATTTTTCAGGGATCATGATCGTCGACGCCACCGCCACCAGCGCTACCACAGCGGCACTGGTGATGTGGACCCCCTGAGCTACGGTGATATGCCAACCATGAGTACCCCTACTACTGCCACCAAAGCTGTTTCATCAAATGGAGGAGAGTCACGCATGCAGTCTGGGTAAAAGAGATTTGATTTTTTATTTAATACTCAGAGATTTTAATACATTTTTGAGGTCACAGAGGCGTAGTGGGTATGGAGTCAGTCTAGTGACCAGTATGTCACTGGTTCGATCCTCACTGCAGGAGCGTTTTTTAGATCTCCCCAAAATATAATAAGTACTAGTTCTACCCAGGCAATAGATGCCTTAAGCTTTTGCTGCAATTGAGCTTAAATCAATAGGTTTAGCCTGATACATTTAGAAACCCTGGCCACAATGTCTCAAAATAGGTCTAGTTTAAGAATAAGTGGCTTAAGTGAAGTATTTTATTGATGTATATTACAAATTTTGAATTCATCAGGTCACCATGGCATTCTGGGTATGGTGTCCATCTAGCGACTAGGAGGTCATTTGTTCAATCCCCACTGTTCTGTAGATCTTCCCAAAGATACCAAGTACTGGTTTTTCCCAGAAAACAAACTCATGTGTGTTTCAATAACCCTTATGCTTTTGCTGCTATTGAACTTAAATAGATTATTTGGACCTAATAAATTTTGAAACCCTGGCTCCAGTTTCTCAAATAGATTAGCCTGGTTAAGAATAACTGGTTTTAATGCTTATTTTATTAATCATATTACTAATTTAAGTTCATGGTGAATTACAAAATAGTATTTGTATTGTTAAGTTCACATTTTCAATTAAAGCTTGTACTATTTTTAAAATGAAACTCGTGCACACTTGACTTCCATTGGAAGATAATGAGCTAATGCCAATCCTGTTGAAACAGTCTTCACGCATGTAAACACAAATTGGGCCCAGGACTTTAATGACCTTGTGCTTGAAATTTTAAGTGGTTTAATGACAAAAAAGCTGGATTCTGCTTCAGTTTTAAGCCCTGTTTTGTGACTCTTTATATCTTCATGCATACCAAACATGTGTCTCAATATACCCATATGAATGTTACCCTTTGACAAACTCCTTTTTGATGCAAGTGTATTTTTTTTCATTTGAGACTCGATTAAACTTCTAGTAATGTTGGTCATTTTGATGCACTTGTTTTCAATGAATCTACTTGACGCACTTGCAGGGAATATTTCTTCATAACTTAAAAACGGGCACCATCAAACATGTGGCTTCCTATTAATAATAACTTATGTTTGCATTGAGCAAATTTCATGAAAATCTAAGTATAGCAAGCTTGAATCAAGACCTAGCTTAGGATCCGATTTTATTTGTGGCTATTAAGGTCAAGGTCACTTTTATCAAGAATAGAAAATCAGTCTCCACTCAATACCTTAAGATTGGAATTTTGTATGTTGGTAGCTTACATGCATTATTAGCTAGGGATTGCTATTTGGGCCCGTATGGTCAAGGTTTATGTTACTTAAAATTGAAAAATAGCAATTACATATTTTAATACCTTAATCAAATCTTGAACCTTTAGACCAAACTTGAAACTTTCAATATAGCAAGCTTTCAATTGAGAACTTGCTTGGGATTTTATTTGGGGCTAATTGGGTCAAGATCAAGGTCTCTGATATTAAGTTGAGAAAAGGTGTTCTCTTTATAACTTGAGCGTGTATGTAGGTATTGTACTGAAATGTTGTGTGTTGGTAGCTTACATGTAGTCTAAGCTAGGGATTTTAGAGCTATTCGGGTAATGTTAAGATCACTGTTTTTCAAAGTAGAAAAAGTCCAGGGGTGTGATTTTTCTGCTGATCCGCGGATTTCCGCGGATCGGATTGTCCCGGGGGTCATTTCTGAGATTCGCGTAAATTCGTAAAAAAAATTGGGGGATAGGGGGTACGACCAATTCCGCGGACGTATTTCATAAGCGGCCCGAAATATCCGCGGCCCNGACCGACCGACAGACAGACAGATAGACAGACAGAGAAAGTGACTCCTATATAGCCCCCATTACTAGTAATGGGGTTAAAAAAAATGAATCGAAAATATTATTACCATTAGATCAGCTACCATTAATTGTAAAAAAATCTAGTAATGGGGTAAAAAAATGAATCGAAAATATAATTACCATTAGATCAGCTACCATTTATTGTAAAAAAAAATCTGCGCAATTGCATTAAGTTGTATGTAATAAGTGTAATGATACGTCTGACCTTGACCTTTGATCTTTAGCGCGACCCACTGTCTGATGATGGTAAACAAATGTGACAAATGATTTCGAAATATCACAATGAACGACATAGCTATGGCCTGGACAAGCTCATATATGGCCATTTTTTACGTCAAAGTGTGACCTTGACCTTTAAGATATTGACGTAATTCTTTGCGCGACACACCGTCCAAGGANAATGTGACTTCTAGGGTGTTAACAAGGTTTTATTATACAGTAAAGCCATATAAGGAAAACTGCCCCGCCCCCTTGCGGCCATGTTTTTCATTCAACTGGAACCATTTTCAAACTCATCCAAGATATCATTGGGACACATGTTCTGACTAAGTTTCATGAAGATTGGACTACAAATGTAACTTCTAGAGTGTTAACAAGGTTTTACTATAGCCATATAAGGAAAACTGCCCCGCCCCCTGGTGGCTATGTTTTTCATCCAACCGGAACCATTTTCGAACTCGTCCAAGATATAATTGGGACACATGCTCTTACCAAGTTTCATGAAGATTAGACTAAAAATGTGACTTCTAAAGTGTTAACAATGTTTTACTATAGCCATATAAGGAAAACTACCACGCCCCCTGGCAGCCATATTTTTTAACCAACCGGAACCATTTTCGAACTCGTCCAAGATATTATTGCGACACATGTTCTGACCAAGTTTCATGAAGATTGAACAATAAATGTGGCCTTTAGAGTGTTAACAAGGTAAATGTTGACTACGGACGACGCACGACGGACGACGGACGACGGACGAAAGGCGATCACAATAGCTCACCATGAGCACTTTGTGCTAAGGTGAGCTAAAAACACAACAATGTTTGAATTATTTTGGCAAGAAGGAGACATGCAACAAAAAGATCAAATACTTTTTTGTAACATTTTGTCTGAAAAAAACATCTTCATTCTTATTGTTTATATTAATATAGTAACATATTCAATTTAACAATGCTTTTGTTAAAGAACATAACCAAGCACTGATATGATGCGCGCTCTGAGAAAACTGCTTGTACATGAGGTGTCGTCCCAGATTATCCTGTGTAAAGCCTTATCTTTCCGCTTTCATGAAAATGTTCGTTTAAAAGAAAGTCACCACTTAACAAAAATCAAGACTAGGGGGAAAGTGTCTCCCTTATAAGCCTGATTTTCCCAGAGCGAGGGTCATATGTTTTAAAACATGTTCACCTAATTACACTAAAAACAAGAAGGATTCCTAACTTAGACCCCATCAACACATCAAACCATAACAGAACACTATACGTCCATACTTGTCACGAAGACAAAAATTGTACCATAACTGGCAAGTACAATAAAGTAAGTCTGCCATTTTAAAAATTCAGTGTTTGTACTGTAGATGAATGATAAGAAAATAATGCTTATACTTGCAAACTAAGTTCTACAATACCCAAACAGTTGTATCTACTGTACGCAATGACTATGGTATGATTAAATAAATGTGTCGTGTTCTGAGAAAACTGGGCATAATGCTTGTGCGTAAATTGTCATCCCAGATTAGCCTGTGCAGTCCGCACAGGCTAATCAGGGACGACAATTTCCGATTTTATGGAATTTTTGGTTTAAATGATGTCTCTTCGTAGCGAAAATCCAGTTTAGGCGGAAAGTGTCGTCCCGGATTTTTCTCAGAACACACCACAAATGATGGACACAAGTGAATGATATTAGTCAGTAATTTCCCGTACCCTATGTGCAACATTAAGACATAACCAATACCACAATATATGAACACAGATTCACATCTATAGCAGTTGTTTACATCACTCTTATGCCAGAAGTGGGACACATTGAGATCTGCTACCCATTTTTCTTTCACTGCTTGGCTTTCCCTTTTACCAGTAGTTAAATGTGTAGGCTGCCATAATCTTAACTCATACATGTAAAAACCTATAGTTGTACAAGTGTTGTATAAAAAATACGAAACTAATACTTTAGTTTTCTTAAAGTTAAATGAAATGCCAACAAACAAAAATATACCACAACATGTTCCACAATTTTTAGATAGCAATTATTGAACATGTAACAATAAGTTTCCTTTCTAGGAAAGAAAAAAACGTACCTATAAAGGCTATATAAACTTCTTCAGTTATCCAAATTTCAGAAACCACATACTGAATATGTACCAGCATTTTTTTCTTCTAGAAAATTATGATATTGCCTTTAAAATTGTGTTCCAAATAATGCACAGAAGCATGTGTTTTAACTGGTTTACGCTGATAGATCATCTTGATCATAAAAAAGCAGCATGTCAAAAATATCTCATTCCAATGGCAACCTTCAGATCAGATTCTGGAGAGCTGTTGAAACAGGTTGGCCGGCAGAATAGCCTCTAGTTTCTCGAGTATGTAGCTGACCGGAAGGTACACCCAGGTCAGAGCCTGACATGAGAGGGGCAAACACAGGAGGATTAAAGATGGCAATGGTGAAATGGATGTGGAGCCTGACCTAAGAACTGTCAGTTGAACATTGGACTGAGATACAATATGGGGAACAGACTTGAAAATGTGATTGATAACCTATACATGTACAATACTGGTGTCCTTTTTATGCATAGGAAATTGGCACATTGATCCCTTCTCCAAGAAATACAACATTATGATCAGAAATAGAAGGGGTAAATAATGCTATCAAGTGTCCAACAAGATGATTATATCATAGGCCATTGTTGGTGACAACCCTTAACTGGAGAATACGCACTATGTGACCCCGTGACCTAGTTTTTGACCAGGCATGACCCATATTCAAACTCAACCTAGACATCATCTAGATACAAATTCTGACCAGGTTTGGTGAAGATCGGATGAAAACAACTCGAATTAGAGAGCGGACACTTAATACGGACCGACCGACAGACAGACAGACAGACCGACCGACAGACAAGCTCACTCCTATATATACCCCCTTAACTTCGTTTGTGGGGGTATAATTATCTTGAATGTAATTGCTTCTAGAACCTCATGTATTGCTAAATTTTCAAATAAGTGTATATTACATTAAAAATCTATTACTTAAATGTTTTTAAGGTCATCACACAAAATGCATTGCTGTAAATTTAGGCCAAAAGTGCCGAACTGACGGAAGGACGGACAACGCCAAAACAATATCCCTCTGCCTATGGCGGGGGATAACAAGAGTGCCGCGGTCGGAGACATATGCCCCCTCAAACAGGGCCTTGACACAGGAATTTTTGCAACAAAACTGACCATAAGAGTTAATCTTATGTATTATGTACAGTATAAAAGGCCCATCCCTCAATCCTTTGATGACATATCAAACGGAAACCAATTTAACAATTTATGTCACAGTGACCTTGACCTTTGAACTAGTGACCCAAATTTTAATAGGGGTAATTTACTATCCAATCCAAGGCCAATGCACATGGGAAGTATCAAACCGATGGGTCAGTTCGTTGACAAGTTATTTATCGGAAACGATTTTCATACTTATTGTGACAGTGACCTTGACCTTTATCCTAGTGACCCCAATTTCAATAGGGATCATCTACTATCCAAGGCAAATGCACATGGGAAGTATCTAGCCAATTGGTCAATCCGTTCACACGTTATTGATCGGAATCCAACTGGTCTATTGACAGACCGACCGACCCACATACAGCAAAACAATATACCACCTCTTCTTTGAATGGGGCATAATAATTAAATTATATCAACCCCCCCCCACACACACACCCGGCCACAACAAAAATGGTGTGTTGTTATGCAAACTCACAGTTTTTGCGCTGACGCCCATGGACTCTGGGTACTGATGTGTTAGGAGAGCCAGCAGGGCTGTGAAGGAGCAGAGTCTCGCTATGAACATGATGAAGAAAGGCAGCTCCTTCTTGGGGTGCACAGACACCTCATGAAATGCTGCAAATAGTGCAAAAAGTGTTCAGTGATAATGTTATTATTATGCTACACAACATACAAGTATTCCTATTATTGGGTCAGAAAAGGCAACTTCTCTTTCTGGTACATTAAAACATCATGAAATACTGTTGGACTTTATCAATATTGTGTACGCTAGTTATTGTTGATTTTTACTAAATATCTACCAGTATATAAGCAATATATGAGTGGTCAGTTAACCAACAGTACTCCCACTTTTCCGCATCATGCTTACCTGGTAGTCGATATTGCACATAATTATGCTGGTAACAAAGCCGTACTCGAATCAGAGGTTGAGGAGAATGTACAAAATACTTTCATGACTAACAATAGTTACAAAGATTAGCTGGGTTTAACTCACAAATCCCTGATTGACAGACCAGTGGTTTACCTACTGAGCTAGCATTGCCCAGTTTTGTAAGGGACTTTCTCACAGAAAAGTTTCAAAAAAGCTACATTTTTATACATGTATTTGTATAAGCATTAAGCTCGACTTCATATTATATAAACTAGAGCTTTGTCACAGACATGACGAATACCCCAAATGCCGCATTGACACAGAATATTTTGCATGTAAAAACACACGAAGTGACCCCGTGACCTAGTGTTTGACCCCGAATGACCCATATTCAAACTTGACCTAGACATCATCTAGATACAACTTCTGACCAAGTTTGGTGAAGATTGGATGAAAGCTACTTGAATTAGAGAGCGGACATGCTGAAGGTTTAAACCACACTAAGTGACCCTGTGACATAGTTTTTGACCCGGCATAACCCATATTCGAACTGGACCTAGAAATCAGCTAGATACAACTTCTTACAAAGTTTGGTGAAGATCGGATGAAAACAACTTGAGTTAGAGAGCGGACAACCAATATGGACCGACCGAACGACTGACAGACAAGCTCACTCCTATATACCCCCTTTACTTCGTTTGTGGGGGTATAATAAGTTTGCCATCATATTCAAGCTGTACAAATCACGAACTATAAATAAAATAATATGCTTTGCTAGTTACAACCAGTATAAAACATTGAAATGCACAAAAAACGGAGAATATTTGGGAATGTTATACAAATTAAAGGGACCTTTTCACAGATTTTGGCATGTATTTTAGTTTGTCATTAAATGTTTCAAATTGATAAATGTAAACATTGGAACTAACAAGAGTTCCGCGGTCAGAGACATATGCCCTCAAAACAGGGCCTTGATCTTCACACTTGTTGTGACAGTGACCTTCACCTTTGACCTAGTGACCCCAATTTCAATAGGGGTCATNAGTGATCAAAATAGCTCACCCCGAGCTATCGCTCAGGTGAGCTAAAAACCCAGTAGATCAATAAACAACCCAGTAGATAAATAAACAACCCAGTAGATCAATAAACATCCCAGTAGATCAATAAACAACCCAGTAGATCAATAAACAACCGAGTAGATCAATAAACAACCCAGTAGATCAATAAACAACCCAGTAGATCAATAAACAACCCAGAAGATCAATAAACAACCCAGTAGATCAATAACCAACCCAATAGATCAATAAACAACCCTGTACACGATGTGTCTAGTATCTCCATCTAGCGTCGTCGGATAACTGCACTCACTCGAACCGAAATAGCAGGTAATTACCACAGTTATGATTATATTATATAGATGCATATCAAATGTTTATAAAAAAAACTACCATTTTATGTTTGTCCGATAAATATAATTTTGCAAAGGAAAATGCGTTAGAACTGTCATTTCTTATTTTCTTGAGCGGTCTTGTCGAAATACTTAAGATTTATATTAATATAAATGTAAATTAACAAAAAAGCTTATTGCAACCGCATTTTCACCAATGCATTTCATTACAGCAGACACTTGAATACCGGAACTGTCAGTATCAGCAGTGTTGAGAGGAACGAGGTTTTCGGCGGCGCGGCACTTCGAACTGAATATATTCAACAAGTCGCGTTCTAGGAAAACGGGACTTAATTCATGTGCGTAAAGTGTCGTCCCAGATTAGCCTGTGCAGTCCGCACAGGCTAATCAGGGACCCCACTTTCCGCCTAGACTGGAATTTTCGTTTAGAAGAGACTTCCTTTAAACGCAATTTAACTAAAGCGTAAAGTGTCGTCCCTGATTAGCCTGTGCGGACTGCATAGGCTTATCTGGGAAGACACTTTAAGAACATGCATTTATCCCAGTTTTCCAGAGCGCGACTCAAATATAAGTATTGCACATGCATTTCACCGAAATGTAGAAGCAACAGAGAAAACAAATTCGATCAATCATGATACTACACAATTGTCGTTGTAAAACAAGACATATACAATTTAAATAGAGGGGATGTGGGTGAGTGGAACAATCGTCACCTTTCTATTGAACAAATATATATATAAAAAATCACGTTAGACTTAAAATATTTTGTCCATCGTCGCTATTTCACGGTCAGTAAACAATCTTTGCCTTCCGTATGCTTGGATATTTAACAACTCGAGCTCACGTCCGCAGATTAACAAGAAAACAATGCCATCTTTTAATTTAACAGTACATGCAACTAGAATTACAATTATATAATCATGAATAAAACAAATTTGAAAAAATGTATAAGGGGAATATTTATTTTGCGAGCTGAGTGCGGTCTACCAAACGCTTCAGACGTTGTTTTTTTTTCTAAATCACATACTGTTAGTTTCGAATACTACTTTCATTTGAGGCTTACATTTTGAATAACGTTTTCACCAACCTTCACTAGAATGAGAAACAGAAAGTACTGTGATCGTAATTGTTTCACTTACGCAAATACTCTATTCCGTCTACGTCGTCATAGACGTAAATGGTTACCCGGGTGTAACCCTCGTAACCGCTGTCGGACGTCTGAACGGCGTTGCTGACGTCACGTTTCCTGATTGTGACGTCATTTTTCTCGATCGTCACATTCGGGGAGCCGATCTGTACATCGCGGATGTTCCGTCCGCTTTCACGAAAGTTAACAATATTCGCAGACTTGGTTTCGTTCATCCCAATAATTTCTTCAAACGACCTTCTTTTTCTAGCGCAAGTCTGCAACAATGTTTTACATTTTGTACTATTTCAGTCATATGCAATGAAATCACACACACCACCTAAGAATTTTAAAATAAAAATCATGTGTAAGTAAGCAATTGAAAATTTTGCGCTGAAAGATACACAACCACTTGCATTGTTTAATCATTTGAAATGCAAAATCTCCATTATTTAAACCATTATTTTATTCAATCATTGTTCATTGCAATGTAAGAATTTACATCAATGGAAACGGTTAAGCACTTTGTTGACCTACAATGTTATAAACATATATCCAAACGTATTTATTAACATCGATTGTACAATAAGTATTATAAAATTAGCATCTATGGTAAAAAGTAAAGTAAACAAATGCAGATCGCTCATCTATTTGTCAAAGTATGAATCAATTGTGAGCATAAATAAATAACTTATGGCAATTTTAGCAAAATTGTGGGGGTGTGGTCATTTATTACATTATCTTTCAAAAATGATATTTTTTTTTTGAGGGGGGAATTCTTGGGTGGAATGGTTAGACAGTCTTTTTTTTTTAACCATGTTTCAAAAAAAATAAAATGGGGGGATGGTAGGGGGTTGGTCGGGGGAGGGTTGGAAGGGGGTGTAGTGTAGG